>ML416295.1:256129-302401 GCA_005239525.1 Nicotiana knightiana | reverse complement strand
AAGAAAACTGATAATCCTTGCTCCTTCAATGATCTTATGTGTGTATTTTGCTCCCAAATTCATCTCTTACCCTCCAAGATGTGCTCTTGGGTCTATTTATATGGTTGGGATAAACCCTAACCGTGTAAGAGACTCATATCCCCACTTGGAAACACTTAAAAACCTTTAAAACTCGGACTTTACCGAAACAGGTACCCTGGCGTTTGGGGTCTAACGCCTGGCTAACGCCAGGCACCCCCTGGCGTTTGGGGTCTAACGCCTGGCTAATGCCAGGCTTGTCCCGGATCGCTCCTTTTTTACTCTTGCGCGTATTTTCCGACGTTTATGCTCTCATTTAGCTCGGCTTCCATTTCCAACTCACCTACACATTAAATAAACTTCATTAGGCACATACGACGTGTTATTTTTATCATTAAAGCACATAAAATGCAAGGTATATAATGCTTAAAATCATGAATTCTAGCCACGCATCACCGTGGGATGATAGGTGTTGTTCAAGTTGATCGGACGTACCATTTTGGAGAGTAGTTTCGATCAGACGTGCATTTTTATTATTTCAACATATTTATTTCAATTACATCATTTCACCCTTAGGCAACTTTTGGAAAAAATTACAAGTTTTGGTGTTGGCTGGCATTCCAGTCCCAGTCCCAATATATCTAGTCCCTTCATTGTTCGACTTGGAGACTCTTGAGGAGTCGAGCAATAAAAAATATGTCTTCTCTCGTGTATGTCAACTTGAAGTGTCCTACTCATCACCTTGTTAAAAACCTCCTTGAGAAATCCGTATTGGTACAAAACTCAAGTGAGGGAAAAAAGAGTACGACTTACAGGGCATTTTTTGTTTTTCAGAAGTTGAAGTACTTGAGATGGCTGATATTCCAATTTTTTTATAAGAGCTTCCCTTCCATATTTTCTAATTGGAACAAACACTTGTCTGCTTTTCCTATGATTTTATATGGTCCATCCCAGTTGGTTGCTAACTTGCCTTCTTGTGGCTTCCTGTTTGCATGGATCTTGGCTTTGAGCACGTAGTCCTTGATCTTGAGCAATTAAACCTTTGCCTTTTTGTTGTAGTAGAGTTCTGCTTGTTGTTTCTGTGTGACCATCCTTATTTATTCCATGTCTTATCGCTCTTCGACCTCGTCGAAGTCTTGTCTCGTATTCTCATCATTGTCGGTGCCTCTTTCGTAGGAGTACCTTAGGCTGGGTTATCCGAGTTTGACTGGTATAACCGCTTCCGTACCGTAGACTAGAGAATAAGGCATCTCCTCTATGCTCGTCTTCGGGGTTTTTCTATGCGCCCATAATACTTCCGGGAGTATTTTAGGCCATAGTCCGTTGGCCTCCTCGAGCTTCTTCTTCATGATGTTTATTATAGATTTGTTGGAGGCTTCTTCCTGTCCGTTGTCTGCCAGATGGTAAGGAGTTGAAAGTATCCTTTTAATGTGCCACTTTTGGAAGAACTCGGTGGTTTTCCTCCCCCTGAACTGGGCCCGTTGTCACAACTTATCTCTTTAGGTAGTTCGAATCGACATATGATATTTTTTCAAATGAAGGCGATTATCTCTTGCTCACGAACTTGGGAGAATGCCCCTGCTTCTACCCCCTTAGAGAATTAGTTAGTTAAAACTAAAAGGAATTTTACACTACCTCGTCCTTGCGTAAGTGGTCCCATGTGTTGATACCCAATTTTGTTTCGCATTTTTCTAAATAGTATACATATCTTTTCAAAATGTCATTTTGCATCATTACTTCATTTACAAGATTTATACAAGCTTTTTTCATAATTTTTCATAATTTTCACAGCTTTTCTTGCATTAAATTTATTTGAATATTTGCTAATTATTTCCTTAAATTATTTGCAATAACTCAATCATCTTAATTTATTATTTTACACCCACACACATGTTTAAAATATTTTTTTATATCTTTTCATATAATTATATCTATATTTTCAGCTATTTGTAATAGCGTATATTCATGCATAAATGCCCTTTATTTATATTATTTGTGTCAAAATAGTATTTTATATTTATATATAAATTATTATTTTTAATAATTTTAGTGCATAAATAATATTTTTATTTATTTATTAAGCATTTTTTATAAATAAATTTGATAAAGTTTTTGTATTTAAATAGTAGCCTAGTTTGTAAACCAATTATTGGGCCAAAATTGGCCAAGTAGCCTAGCCTAATAACCCCAAGCCCAAACCATACCCCTTCTACCCAACCCGGTCGGACCCCTTACAAATAATCTGCCCCACCTCTTTTGATCCTGGCCTTTGATCTCAAATGATCAACGTCCCATAATAAACCAACCCATCCCCTTATATCTCCATAACCCAAACCCTATCCCATTCCTCCTAAACCGCCGCCCCTAAACCCTCTCAGTACTCCCTTCATCTCCCAAACCAAAACCCTAGCCGACCATGGCGATTTTTACCTATTCCTTCCTTATGCGCGTCCATACGCGGATTTACTTGCCTTTTCTTGTTACCATTACTCATTTTATGGTAACTTTAGTTACCACTTTACTTATGGAAAGCCAGATCTAGTTTTGATTCTTGGTTCTGGGTGCGATTGTGGTTATATACACTTAAAAAGAGAAATTTCTCTTGTATATAATATATCTTCGTTGATTCTATCGTGATTGAGGCTTGTGAACGATTTTCCCTAAATTGGACTCCAATTAGGGTTTTCTTGACTTCATTTCACATGCTATTCTTTCCTTTTTATGATTGATTGACTGTTTTTCCTTGTTTGTGCGTTTAATTTTGCTACTATATAAACCCCTACCCTAATCCCCTTTAACAGACTTTTGAATCAATTTATTCTCTCACTCCCACTCATTCTACTATTCTGGAATTTGAGACCTTGGTCAGCTGAAAGCCAAGGCCACCGGAACCCTACTACTCAACCTCTCTCTCAGGGTGAACACTGATCTGGTTGCAATTGAAGCCCTTGGGAACTCTGATGCACTGAGAAATTTGGGGTTTTAGCTGTTCTCTCCGTGTTACTGATAAGCAAGCTGTTGGTTCTTAATCTCTGCCTTATTAGCCCATTAATTTTGCAAATCGGTGAGTGATAAGACTCTTGCGATTTATTCTCTTTTATTGGAATTTATGTCTTTCTGGCTTTTTGTGAATCAGTATGTTGTTGCTTGCCTCTGTTCATGTTCATATTTGATTTCATTCTCTTATACCCCCTTTTGTATATCTGAATTTACTTGGGATTCTGAATTTTGAGTGTATGTCCAGTTCATAGGTATCCCCTTAAGCATGCTCTGCTATTTTGTACTCCTATTGTTTGAGTCCTTTCACATGCCTTGCCTTGATCCCTTGTACTAGAATTCTTATGAGATCATCTCCTATCCCAGGACTTACTTGATTGGACTCTATTTCTTATGAGTATTTTATGTAGGCTCTACTGTTTCCCCTGCTTTATGTTAGCATGAACTTTATGTGCCAATTACTGTTTCAATGTTTAGTCAAACATGTAGCCATGTAGTGTTCTTTCTCAGTCTGCACTCTTTAACATTGCCGAAAGCTTCTAGTTGAATTTCAATATGCTTGGATTCTTCTATTATGCATAAGTTAACTGGCATAAGTCCTAGATTGTGCATGTTCCATTAACCTTAAGTTAATATGCTTTTTCTACCATGATCCTTGGACATAGAAATCTTTGTGATTAAGCTTCTGATTGACTGTACAAGCCATGCCTACTTTCTTGTTCACTTGCCATTCTCTGATTATAACTTTGTTAGACTTTCATTCCTTAATCTCCTAGATTTGAGCCTCTTTTAGGCCCATTGGCTTTGCTGTAATCCTGTTGTTCTTCCATGATCTAAGCAATGTACCTCCTCAATCCTACTAATGTTTCACATGCTACTCTTTCACTTGTTTGAGTTTATATTGTCATTCTCTGTGCTAAAACTACTCTATTAAGGGTGATCCTCTGCTTGAAATTCTCTTAAGTTGTTTTTTTGACCATGTCTGTGTTTAAAACCTCTTTAGCAATAATTTGCTTATGTATGTCCTGTCAACATGCCACTCGAATTTGCTTATGCTTTACAGTCCTAAGAAATGAGTATGTAGATTTTCTACTCTGTTCAATTTATTCAACAATATAGTCTATTGCTCATGTGACCATGTCCTTCATGTGGGCTTGGTATTTGGTTCTATGTGGTGCTGGGCTTGGTTTTTGGATCCAGGCTTACTTGACTGATTTTATGAGTTGGGAATTCGAGTCTACTGGAGTTGTTGAAGGCCTAGAAGATACTGGGTTATTTATACTGGGCCTATCATTGGGCCCATAGTAGTCTGCTTATGTAATTATTCAAATTTAATTCCGGGCCTGTAATAATCTTGTAATTGAACAGATGAGGTGATTAATAAATGGGGTTAGGTATTTTAATTCTTGCACAGTGGGTAGAAAGCATGCCTATAGGACTTATGTGCTCTACTTGCTATTTTAACTCTCATGCGCTGCACACTAGTGGAAACCATGCCCATAGTAATCACACACTCACTCAACCTGTCTACTATCAAAGTATAAGCTTAAGCACTCTCTTTGTTCCCCATGTCTACTGCTATGTGTTATTGGACAACATGCTTATATGGTCACTAATGCCAATCTAGAAAATCATGTCTATAGGACCTTAATTAACTAATTAGCTACTGTTATTGTTATCATTTCTCTGCCTAGATAACATGCCTATAGGGATAAAGTGTTATAAAAAAATCAGGTTCGATTGTCAATTTCTAGAGATCCTGCCTGTCGGATATTGTCACTCGCTTAGTTTGTTTATGAGATCAACTTCTCAATGCTGGGTTCTCAGAAATGTTTTCATTGTTTAGATATGCCACTGCTACAAATAATGCCTATAGGACAATGTCACCTTCCTAAGACGCATATTATAAAACCAGTGCTAATAGTTCTAAGCTTACACATAGTTTACTACCTCCTCGCTTAAGCCGATAAGAGTAATAATTTTGCGTATACAATGCTGGAATTCAGAATCACTTAGAAACCATGCCTATAGGACATTAAGTCTTAATTCTGAAACTATGCACTTCCTAAACTACCCGCGTGCATTTGTGTTTATGTGTGGAGGTAAACTTGGGCCTTTATTTGTCTTTACATGAGGTCCCACTTATTTTGAATGCCGATTAGTTTTACCATTTTTAAGCAACCTAAGTAAAGTCTAGAACCACCCAAATAGAGGTCCAATGCCTCCTGTGCACGCATAGGGTATGGCTAATAATTGAATTAGAGCACTTCTAGGTAAGCAACTTTAACATAGTAATTAGGTAGAAGGAGATGATAGTCTGTGCTTGCTGAATAATATGAGCAACTCTTATCTAAAAGGGAGTTGTGAAGTATTATTTATGTTGCATAGGGTGATCCTTTAGGCTAAAAAACTTAGGACCCCCCTCTTTTTTTTTGGTTATTCAAACGTTGTATTTATATCTTGTAGTTCTTAAAGATTTCTATCAATAGTGTTATAATGAAATTCCCGACCTTTGTTTATTTGATCACTTAGTGTGAGTATAATCCACATAGTTCTAAGTTAAGACAGGACCCACAGTCGTGGACCTCGAAGAATGACTAACCCTCTTTCTTCGAGGTAATTTGAGCCCTTACCCGATCTTTGGTGTCATTGACTAGTCAAAACAGAATCATTTGCAAGTAGGTGCCCTAATACCCTTAAAAATTGTTAGGTGGCGACTCTTATCTCTTTTGATACCCATTTAAAAGAGTTGTCACATGTCGAAACTCGATTTCGCGAGAAAAAGGGGCGCGACAGCATGGCGACTCTGCTGAGGATATACTTAGGTTCTTACCATTATGAACTTGATTTATGTGGATTATTTTATTTATGCACATCCCCTACCTTCTTCACCTTTATTTGTTTAAATTTACTATGGCATGCACACCCCTTCTCTATTCACCTTTATTTGCTATGACCACTTTTCATCTTGTCTAAGACTGTCATATCATGCCTTTCCCACCCCTACTTACTTACCTACTTTATTTCATTCTCGCATTTATTTTATGAACTAAACTGACTTCGTCCTTTTGACTTTCATCTCTATTCTTTCCATGTTTACTTTTGCTATCTTATTTACTGCTGTTACATATTCAATCATGAAAATACTTGACAACGTGCTATTATCTTTGCATAATTGCATGCTCTACATCATATCCCACTCGTGCCAATTATCAACTTATCGGCGCTTGATGAGTGTCCACGCTCTTCCAAAACTATCCTTTTTAAATTGAATAGGCTTATTTACGGTAGACTAGTCGATCAACGGTGTAGTCGACGGTCCCGTGTCTTTCCCTCTCAAGTTGTCCACTTGAGAGTACCTGTCTAGAACTTTCTAGAAACCTTACTCCAATACCAAATGTACATGCATCATGTTAAACTAGTATGGGTTAAAACGTTGTTAACGTAATAGCCCGCTAAGATAATCCTTGTCCAAATCTCAACGGGATTTCCATAACCCTAATGGGTACCATCATGTTATGTGCATTACTTGGAGAAAATATGCCAGTATGTTGATCGTTATTATGTAAATAGTCGGATCTAGAGGGGGAAAGGGCTAACCTTTATTTTGTTCGCAGGAAATGAAGCACGAAGTTCCCAGGTTCGGCATGGTCCAAAACATCCCACCTATGATACTTGACTGGTGGAAAGACCTTGCGCCTTGCGACAAGAATCATGTGAGAAGAGTACTTGGCAACCTGCTGTCTTTGCTCAATATCCAACCGAATAGAGCTTTGATCAAGGATACTACCATGTTCTGGGACGAGAAAAGAGCGGTCTTCCGGTTTGGTGACATAGAAATGAATCCTATTTTAGAAGAGATAGGAGGTTTTGCTAAGCTACAATGGGATAGTCCAGGATTACTAGTACCAGGGAATTGCACCTTATGCGGTTTTCTAAAGATTCTAGGTTTTAAGAAAAATGAAAGAGTTGCTTTGTTTAAAGAAATCATATATCCCATTTGAATTTCTTTATGAGTGTTACGGGCACAGTAAGTCATATCTCATTCATCATGATGAACTCGCCATTACTTTATTAGGTTGGACGCATCGCCGGGTTTATGTGTTCATCATCTGCTTCTTGGGATTGTTGATATTTCCAATGAAAGGGGGAAGGATGAACACTCGTTTAACTGTGGTTGCAAGGAATTTAATGGAAGGTATCGAGGGGCAAACATACACCATAATCCCTATAATCCTAGCCGAACTGTACCACGCTCTAGATCGGTGCAAGCAGGGGTTTGGACATTTTGAAGGTTGTAATATGTTATTGCAAGTCTGGTTATTGGAACACTTTCAGAGGGGAGAATATCGTCAAGAGCTTCTGCGATGGCCATTGAATGACTACATAGCTTACCACCATCCAAAGAAAATGACATTCATCCCAGATAGGTTCGCATAATCCGGAAGCGCTAGAAGTTGGGTGCGTTTCTTCAGCAATTTGACAGACGAAAATGTACATTGGATGTTTGAGTGGTTTCCTAGGAGGGAGTTCATCATCATGTCAAGGGATAATACTCATTTGGTATTGATCGGGTTGCGAGGAATTTATACCTATGCTCCTATAAGGGTAATGAGACAGGCAGGAAGAAAACAAGTCATACCTTGAGTTTCTAACATGGTCCAGTACAAGGCAAGACTTCAAAGGGGACATCATTCCTTTCAAATTCGAGGCACAACATATGTGGAACCAGAAAGTCATCGTGGAAAAAGAGACTATCGATCCAGACAGGTACCATACTGGTCATGTGTATTTCTATCCATCATGTTTGGTAGATGATATAGCAGGAGACGTCAAGTCAGGGGTCAATTTGGAAAATAGGATCATTTACGGTGCTGCTGAGGCACATGTCAAGTATAGAAGGCTTCGCAAAAGGGTTTTCGAATCGGAAGCTAGGCACCTAGAACAACATAAAATAGACATGGGGGCTATAAAGGAATGGAAGGGGATCGCCACTAATGCAACAAAAAGGTTAGAATATCTAGAATAGGGATTGATGAAGCTCGAAGGAAAGATGAGAAAGAGGCTTGCAGATATTCAAAACACGGAAGAAAACGAAGGAGGGCATCTAGCAAGGGCTTACTTATTATTGGATATGCGCGACTTGGGGAACTTGATTGATGTAGTCAAAAGATCCAAGCATGGAGAAGGTCCCTCTGGGACCAAATAGATTTAGCAAATGATGTTCTTTACTGTTTTCTAGCTTAGTTTATATTTCAATTGTAATAAGGCTAAACTCCATTAATGACTCTATTGTTATTGTCGGTTTAGTAAACTTTGGCTCATTTTCACATTAATAAAATGACGCAATATTGGCATCAATTTTTCTCCAAGTCTATGTGTCGCTTAGGCCTACCTCGAGCATAATGAGGTCCCCGGTTAGGACGCGAATTATTGTATGATTTTACAAAACCTGTTTAAATAATGCAAGCATTCTTTCAAATATCCCTTATTGACTTGGTTATTTTTTTCTTTTTCTTTATTTTGATTATTCCCATTCCCCAAGGTTGGTTCGTGCATACAAGCATCATCAACATATCACAGTAGATCCATAGGTCCTCTACCTCCTCATCCACCAAGCGATCCCAAAAGCAAGAATAAAGGAAAAGCAAAGATGTATGATATGAGCAGTATCAGAAAGGATAACGCCAACATAGCATAAAATGTCGAAACTTTAGATGGTCGAAGCACCCCAACATAGAATGAACTGGTCTTACGTCTGGAACAAATTTTAGAGCTACAAGGAGAACTTGAGCAGGTCCGGAACTTGGCAAAACTCTCTCTCACTCTAAATGTCACTGATATTAACCAACAAAATCCAAACACCCAGAACCAAGCACCACCACAAAACCCACAAAACCAAATCCTGCCACCAAACCCTCCTGCACCACACCAGTACCCCACACCTCCCCAAAATCCTAATCTTCCTCCAGTTCCACCTCCGCAACAACATCATCACCACCCAACCCAATACCCACAGACTACCACTTATCATACTCCCTAGAATATACCACAACCCACTCCTGACCTCCAAAACTCAACAAATGATCACCCTTATGCCCAGATCCCCGAAGTCCACCAAAGCAACACGATATATGTGTAAACCTTAACCCACACCCCACAACAAACCTTATACATACCCGAACCGGCCGAGAAGGACCCGTTCATCAAGAATATGGCATAAGAACTCAATAAGCTCTCTGGCAGAGTTCAGAATGTCGAAGGTGGTAAAGGCGTTGAAGGTTTGAATTATGAAGACTTGTGCATTCGGCCAGATGTAGAGTTGCCGGAGGGGTAGAAACCTCCCAAATTTGAAATGTTCGATGGAACTGGTGATCCAAAAGTGCATATGAGAACTTACTGTGACAAGTTTGTAGGAGTGGGCAAAAACAAACAAATCCGCATGAATCTATTCATGTGAAGCCTCACGGGAGATGCATTGTCCTGGTACATCAGTCAGAATCCGAAGAAGTGGATGAGCTGGGTAGGTATGGCGTCATACTTTATGGATAAATTTAGGTTCAACACCGAGAACGCACCAGATGTTTTCTACATTTAGAACCTCAAAAAGAAACCAACATAAACCTTCTCTGAGTATGCTACTTGGTGGAGATCTGAGGCTGCAAAGGTAAGACCAGTGCCCGAAGAGGAACAAATGAATAAGTTCTTCGTTCGAGCTCAAGACTCGCAGTACATGAAAGGTTGATGGTTATTAAGAATCATAAATTCTCCGACATCATCAATCTAGGAGAAAGAATAGAAGAAGGGACTAAAAATGAGATGGTGACGAATTTCGAAGCACTGCAGGCGACAAACAAAGCTTTACAATCGGGAGGAATTTTGAAAAAGAAGGAAGTAGGTGCTGTCATGGTGGCCCAAGGTCCTAAATCTCCACTCACATACCAAACACCTCCACACACATATCAACCTTTACCCCCTAGATGCCAACAACTCGCTACCACATACCAAGCCTATAACACTCAACCCACATATTACTATTCACCTCCGCCAGCCGCCAAAACTACCAAAAACCACAACAAACTTCGACCGCATACTACCTAGACAATACACCCCGATCTCTGAGCCCATAGACCAATTATATGAGAGATTAAAGGCTGCTGGTTATGTCACTCCCATCCCTGTCGTCGCCATAGAGAATTCTTCTCAGTGGATCAACCTGAACAAGACATGTGCCTATCATTCGGGCATGAAGGGTCATCTAATTGATGAGGTTGCACACTGAAGGACAAGGTTCAGACACTGATCGACAATAAGGTCATACAGGCGAAGGAAACTGCACCAAATGTGCGCAACAATCCTCTCCCGGATCACAGAGGTGAGGGAGAAAATGTAATTGAGACTGACAAAGAATAGGATCCGGAAGGGTCAATCGGACTCATTCGAGAAGGGGATGATACCAAAATATTTTCGGTCACCCTCACACCAGTTGTGGTACAAACTCAAACACCATTTGAGGTCGAGGTAAATGCACCTTTCATTGTGATGGTAGCTCCCACGCCATCCTACAAGTCTGATGCCATCCCATGGGACTATGTTGCGGAAGCCAGGAGAAAAGGGAAAGCAAAAATGGAGGAGACACGTGTGGCACAAGGCATGACTAGAACTGGCAGAGTCTATACACCTAAAAACTTGGGGGGAACAAGCAAGGAAACTGCATCTAAGCCATCTATTGTCGAGATAGGTACTGATGACCTTTGGAGGAAAGTACAAGCAAGGGAGTACTCTATTGTTGATCATCTGAACAAAACTCTCACTCAGATATCCATTTTGTCACTGCTGAAAAACTCCGAGACACACAGGAACGCCCTGATGAAAGTGCTGAGCGAAGCTTATGTACCGAAAAACATCACTAGCGGGGAGATGGACAACATTGTCGGGCAGGTCCTGGAAAGCCACAAAATCACCTTTCACGAAGATGAGCTACCACCAGAAGGAATAAGTCACAACACGCATTGCACATCACAGTGCGACTTGAGGACAAGTTTATCGCCAGGGTCCTAATAGACGGAGGATCCACTCTCAACATATGTCCACTAAACACTCTAAAGAGGTTGGGTAAAGGCCTGCACGAGATATGGATGGGAAGCATGAATGTGAAGGCGTTCGATGGATCCCTAAGAGCCACAATCAGGGATCAACCTCAACCTACAAATGGGCCCGACTTGGTTCGATGTTTAGTTCTAAGTACTGGATATATCTGCTACCTATAATCTATTGTTGGGACAACCATTGATACATTCTGTTGGGGCAGTGGCTTCTACTCTGCATCAAGCTGTGAAATTTGAATGGAATCATCAAGAAGTGATTATCCATGGGCATGGAAGCAACCATATCTACACCAATCAAAACGTTCCACTCATTGAGAATAGGAAGAAGTTGGGTGGAGAGACGTACCATCGCATTGAGCGCGTCAACAAAATTGAAAAGGAAAAATGGTGGAGCAACAATATAGAAAGCATATTACTATGGACAGGGTATGAACCGAGCAAGGGCCTCAGCAAAAACCTCCAAGGGATCACCAAGCCAGTACAACTAAAACGTCAAGTCACAACTTTTGAGCTCGGATATGAATATACTTGGAAAGAGTACCAAGATTGGCCACCACCATGGCATGGTCCTTATTATCCATTGGAACAACCGGTAACATCTCTGCAATAGACATTCCAATAGGCATACGTGATGTGGGGATCTGAGGAAGATGAAGTCTTAGCCGGCATGAGGAAGTTATTTCTAGATGAAGAAGATATGGATTGCAGTACTATAGTTGAGGATGAGGAGGAGGAAGACCTTATCATTCAGACTATAGAAAGAGGAACAATTCTCAACAACTAGACTCCTGCACCGCCCCGGGCCCGCCGAGTTCCTAGGTAGCTTGGCAGATTAACAACAATTATTTTAAGCATTTGAGACATTTTCAGTATTTTGTTTTGAAATAATTGCTTGAGTCATCGAGCCGCATTTGTTAACATTTCAGATATTTCCATTAATGCATTGCTATTTTTCATATTCACTATTATTCTCTACATTTTTCTCTCTTTACAACATTCTTATTACCTATCCGGATGAACCTATGACTGTGACATGTAATAAGACAATGCAACATAATCATAGTGATTCAGAGTATCTGGAAATGATACGATACCTGAGGAAATCGTCAGAGAAGTGGAAAATTTTGAAAACAAGCCAAAGTCCAATTTGAGCGAAACTAAGGCAGTTAATTTAGGGGATGCAGAACTGGTCAAGGAAACGCGCATAAGCATTCATCTATCACCGTCAAAGAAAGAATAGTACATCATATTCCTAAAAGAATATCAAGATATCTTTGCATGGTCTTACGACGACATGACGGGTTTGAGCACATCCATAGTCACTCACAAGCTACCCACTAATCCTACATGTCCACTGATGCGAGGCTAGAATTCATGGTTTAATATGTCATATGCCTTGCATTTTATGTGCGTTAATGATAAAAACACACTTTTTATGAGCTTAATGAAGTTTATTTCATGTTTAGGTGAAGTGGAGATGGAAACAGAGCTAAAGGGATGCAAATACGTCGAAAATACGCTTAAGGGTCGAAGAGGAAACACCCGGGCGATAGCCGGGCATTTGGCTCCTAAAGCCAGGCAGCCCCTGGCGTTAGGGGGGCGTTTGGCCCCTAAAGACAGGGAGCCCCTGGAGTTAGGGGGCGTTAGAGCCCAAACGCCAGGCCTGCCCTGGCCTTAAGGGGGCGTTTGAGCCCAAACGCCCGGGGTCCCAAGTTCGGTCAATTCCGAGTTTTGACGAGTTTAAGTGTTTCCCGGTTGGAATAGAAGTCTCCTACATGTTTAGGGTTCGTCCTAAACATATATATAGACCCCGAAAACACAACTTGAGGGGATTCATAAGGCATACGAAGGATTCGAAGAGAGAAAACCATTGAAGTGACAAAACATTGAGTTTTACATCTTTTATTCATACTTTGTAGTTCAATTATGCAATTTCTTTTGGGTGTGATTCTTATGAACATGAGTAGCTAAATTCTTTAATCTAGGGTTTTGGTAGAACCCGTTAGGGATGAATTTGTTGTGATATTAATATAGTTTGGTTGATTAATCTCTATTTGTTCAACTACTTTCTTGTTGTAGTTGATTGAAAGGGCCCTCAATTAGATGTTCCTATTTATTATGTATCTACTTGAGAGAGAGTGCATATTTAGGTAGTTGTTTGAACAACATCACTCCCGGAGTATAGACGAAAGTCATAACCGAGGGTTTAGAGGTTGGATTAGAGATAACGATACCTCGGGTGCAATCTAAAGTGAACTGTAATGCAATCTAGCTAGCGTAACTTGAGAGAGTGCGTCTAGTAAATTATCATAATTACTTGAGAGAGATTTATGGTAGATAGAGTGTTCATGATGGATAGAGACGACTAGTTAAACTATAAGAAATATCCGAGAAATAATTCGCCAACGTGGGAAACCATAACCTTAGACCTTTATCATCCNTAATTGCTAGTTATTATTATTGTCAGTAGAATTAGTAAAACATCACCAATTTATATTAAAAAGTCTTGAGAGAATTGATTGAGTAAAAGTTGTGTATTCTAAAGACTTGATTGATACGTAAATTCCCTGTGGGATCGACTCTGGGCATAATACCCCGAAATATATTTGCAACGCCCGTTTAGTCTTTTATTAGACATAGTTGAGCGTGACCATCCACCAGTGAAACAGAAGCTCAGAAAGTTCAAACCAGATATGAGTTTGAAGATAAAATAAGAGGTCACCAAGAAGATCAAAGCCAAGGTCCTTAGAGTGGTCGAGTACCCGACTTGGTTGGCCAACATTGTGCCAGTTCCGAAGAAAGATGGGAAGGCCAGAGTGTGTGTTGACTACCGAGATCTATATAGAACGAGTCCCAAAGATGATTTCCCGTTGCCTAATATACACATATTGATCGATAACTGTGCCAAACATGAACTCCAATCCTTTATGGATTGCTTCGTGGGGTATAATCAGATCTGGATGGATGAGGAGGATGCTGAAAAGACAGCCTTCATCACACTGTGGGGAATATATTGTTATAAAATGATGCCATTTGGTCTGTAGAACGCTGGAGCCACCCACATGAGAGTTATGACAACTATTTTCCACAACATGATACACAAATAAATAGAAGTGTACGTGGATGATGTTATCATCAAATCCATAAAGAGCACGAATCATATAGAAGATCTGAGGAAATTTTTCGATCGACTTCGAAGGCATAATCTGAAATTGAATCCTGCAAAGTGTGCTTTCGGAGTCCCTTCTGGAAAATTGTTAGGATTTTTTGTCAGTCACAGAGGGAATGAGTTGGACCCATCAAAAGTCAAAGCAATCAAAGACTTGTCACCGCCAAAGAATAAGAAAGATGTGATGAGCTTTTTAGGGCGTCTCAATTACCTCAGTCGCTTCATAGAACAATCAACAGTGATATGTGAACCAGTCTTCAAGATGTTGAGGAAAGGTGCTGCAACAAGTTGGACTGAAGAATGACAAAAAGCCTTCGAAAAAATCAAGGAATATCTATCCAAACCGCCTGTTCTGGTCCCACCAGATCCAAGAAGGCCAGTACTGCTTAATTTGTTTGTTCTAGATGGAGCTTTCGATTGCATTTTGGGACAACATGATGAAACTGGAAGAAAGGAGCCGGCGATATACTATTTGAGCAAGAAATTCACACCCTATGAAGCCTGATAATCTTTGCTGGAATGCACTAATTGTGCTTTAACATGGATAGCTCAGAAGTTGAGGCATTATTTCTGTGCATACATTACATATCTCATATCAAGGATGAATCTACTGAAATATATCTTTCAAAAGCCCATGCCTACGGGTAAGTTAGCAAAGTGGAAAATATTGCTGAGTGAGTTTGACATTATCTATGTAACTCAGAAGGCGGTCAAAGGGCAAGCACTAGTGGATCATTTGGCAGAAAATCCCATAGACGAAGAATAAAAATCATTGAAAACATATTTTTCCGATGAAGAGGTGTCGTTTATGGGAGAAGATATCATTGAATCATATAATGGTTGGAGAATGTTCTTCGATGGAGCAGAAAACTTCAAAGGAGTAGGAATTGGAGATGTCTTGGTATTAGAAACCGGCCAATAATATCCGGTATCCGCAAAACTTAGACTTCCATGTATAAACAATATGGCAGAATATGAGGCTTGCATCCTGGGGCTCAGGTTGGCCATCGACATGAATGTTCAGGAGCTGCTGGTAGATTCCAATCTATTGGTGCATCAGGTTTGAGGAGAATGGGCTACAAAGAACACCAAAATATTGCCATATTTGCACTGTGTACAAGAGCTGATCAAAAGGTTCACGAAGATAGAATTCAAACATGTTTCGAGGATTCAGAATGAGTTCGCAGATGCATTACCCACTTTGTCTTCCATGATACAACATCCAGGCAAGAATATCATCGATCATATCCCAATAGGAATTCATAAGAAGATATATTATTATGCTCATGTTGAAGAAGAGAGCGATGAAAACCTGTGGTTCTACTACATCAAGGAATATTTGGCAAAGGGAGAATATCCGGAGCACGCCACTCATACTCGGAAGCGCATACTTCGAAGATTAGCCAGCCACTTCTTTCAAAGCAGAGGAATTCTGTATATAAGGACTCCAGACCTGGGATTATTATGATGCGTCAACACCAAGGAAGCATCTAGATTACTCGAGGAAATACATGTCGGAACCTGCGGACCACACATGAATGGGTTCACTTTGGCCAAAAAGATACTAAGAGCGGGATATTTTTGGATGACTATGGAAACAAATTGCATCAAGTATGTTCAGAAGTGCCACCAACGCCAGATACATGCTAACATAATACAGGTACCACCTAATGAACTTAATGCAACAAGTTCACCTTGGCCATTCTCGGCCTGGGGTATGGATGTCATCGATCCGATCGAACACGCCGCTTCGAATGGGCATATATTCATCCCAGTGGCCATAGACTACTTTACAAAATGGGTTGAAGCCGCATCTTACAAAGCTGTAACTAAGAAGTTTTTAGTAGATTTTGTTCAGGACCGCATTATTTGTCTGTTCGGAGTACCAGAGAAAATCATCACCAACAACGACGCCAATATCAACAATGATTTGATGAAGGCCATGTGTGAAGCCTTCAAAATCAAGCATAAAACTCCACAACATACAAGCCACAAATGAACGGAGCCGTAGAAGCCGCCAACAAGAATATCAAGAAGATATTAAGGAAAATGGTATATAATTACAAACAATGGCACGAGAAGCTGCCATTCGCTCTGCTCAGATATCGTACCACGGTTCGCACGTCAACTGGGGAAACTCCTTACCTATTGGTTTATGGAACTGAAGCAGTTATTCTTGCCGAAGTAGAAATCCCTTCTTTGAGAATTATACAAGAAGCCGAGCTCACTGATGCAGATTGGGTAAAGATCCGATACAAGCAATTAGCTCTCATTGATGGTATGTCATGGTCAATTCTATCAGAACAGGATGACAAGAGCTTTCAAGAAAAAAGGTCAGACCAAGGAAATTCACATCAGGGCAATTGGTTCTAAAGCGAATCTTCTCACATCAAGATGAAGCCGAGGGGAAGCTTTCATCCAATTGGCAGGGTCCCTATATGGTTCATCGGGTACAACATGAGGAGCACTTATACTTGCAGAAATGGATGGAGAAATTTGGCCAAAACCTATCAACTCGGACGCAGTCAAGAGATACTATGTTTAGGATCATTCGTATTTCTCCATTTGATGTAATTGAACTACGCTTGACCGAGGCAGCTCTGTGGTTTCGATCACATCTTGATAAAATCTTCATTTTCCCATGATCAGAAACTGGGGCAAGATCGCAAATTCAGTCAACATAGTCATGTGTGGAACAACCAAAAAAAGTATTGTCAAGAGTATACATTCAAACTCAGGCAGAATTTTGAGGAGGACCTTCAAAAGTATAAGGCAATGAGGTTGAAATGTCTCTAAATGTATCACAGTTACTGGTTCATCAAAATTATTTGATCTCACATACTACAATACATTTCAAACAACTATATTTTTGCAAATAATTTGTCAAATGCATACATATTTTCGAAAACTTTGTTTCTATGAAAGCCAGATGTTACCCAAGGCAACTCAAACAAGACTTCAAGACAGGAATGAAGACAAATCAAGGGGTCAAGAGCACGAACCAACCTTCCCCCCGCAAAAATCATGATTTTTCTTTGAATGCATGCATAGAAAAGCAGAAATATTCACAAATACATACGCACATCAAATCACTACCTATGTGATGATAAGTTACCAAACGCAAACTCATCTAGTTAAGAAATACTTCACACTCTTACCGTCGCCCATCACTTTTGTTGCATAAGGATAAGGATTGCATTCCATTTGCATTAGACTAAGCATTGTCTCTTATTCTTGCATGAGGCTAAGCATTGCCTCCCTAATTGCATAAGGCTAAGCACTGCCTTTCCCTGCATGAGACTAAGCATTATCTTTTCTTCTTGCATAAGGCTAAGCGTTGCCTTCCCTTGAAAGAGACTAAGCATTGTCTCTTCTTCTTACATGAGACTAAGCATTGTCTCCTGTTCTTACATGAGGCTAAGCATTGCCTCCCTAATTGCATAAGGCTAAGCATTGCATTCCCTTGAATGAGACTAAGCATTGTCTCTCCTTCTTGCATGAGACTAAGCATTGTCTCCTCTTCTTGCATGAGGCTAAGCATTGCCTCCCTAATTGCATGAGGCTAAGCACTGCCTTCCCCTGCATGGGACCAAGCATTGTCTCTCCTTCTTGCATGAGACTAAGCATTGTCTCCTCTTCTTGCATGAGGCTAAGCATTGCCTCCTAATTGCATAAGGCTAAGCAGTGCCTTCCCTGCATGAGACTAAGCATTGTCTCTCCTTCTTGCATGAAACTAAGCATTGTCTCCTCTTCTTGCATCAGGCTAAGCACTGCCTTCCCCTACATGAGACTAAGCATTATCTCTTCTTCTTGCATGAGGCTAAGCGTTGGCACTGCCTCAACTACATAAGGCTAAGCACTGCCTTTCCTTGCATGAGACTAAGCATTGTCTCCCTTCTTCGCATCGGGCTGAGAACTGCCCTCATCTAACACAAGACTAAGCGTTATCTTGTCTCGCACATGACTGAGCATCCTATCTTTTTATTTTATAAGCTGAAATATCGCCATTTTGTCTGAAGGCGTCATAGTCCGAACGCGTCATCCTCATGGCCGGGAGACACCATTCCGTGGCCTAAAGATCTCTTAAAATTGAACATCATTATTCAAAGGCATCATAGTCTAGAGGCACCATCCTCATGACCCAAGGCATCATTTCATGGCCTGCGAATCCCTTATTATACGCTTCAAGGCCCAGGACGTCATGATCTAAGGACATCATCCTCATCGTCCAAAGACAACCTTCATGGTCCAAAGGAAATTTGCATCATTGTCTCAATAACCTATATATTCTCGCATGCATTGTGTTTTAAGTTTTACAGGTAATTCGGGAGGTAACCGTTCTACAAACGGGAGAAATCTTCGCTCCAGTTTCCGTTCACTACGTTCACATATTTTGACTACCTCAAACGTAATCGAATATCAATAATTGAATACCTTTTCTATGACCGTTCGAATATCTGCCTCATACACCTGTAACGTCCAAAATTCGTATCCATAGCTCCACCTTAAATTATCTGTTACTGCAGCACTACCCTCTTATAATATCTCCATCGCTTTCGTTCATCCTTGGATCTAGAACTACACCCGGCCTGATTCCCATAACACTAGGGATATGTAGGCAGCTCATGAACCAGGGTTCGGCCCCCATCTTTCAAAACACATCATTCTCCATTCAATTCGGCCAAAATTGGTCATCATTTTCTTTACCCGACAACTCTTTCATCATTTCCGGGTAAAGAGGGGCAGCTGTTGATACCCAATTTTGCCATCACATTTTTCTAAATAGTATAAATATCTTTTCAAATGTTATTTTACATCATTACTTAATTTACAAGATTTATACAAGCATTTTCCATAATTATTCATAATTTTCAGAGCCTTTCTTGCATTAAAATTATTTGAATATTTGCTAATTATTCCCTTAAATTATTTGTAATAACTCAATCATCTTAATTTATTATTTTAAACCCACACACATATTTTAAAATATTTTTTATATCTTTTCTTATAATTATATCTATATTTTCAGTTATTTATGTAATAGCCTATATTCATACATAAATGCCATTTATTAATATTATTTGTGTCAAAATAGCATTTTATATTTTTATAATGCTCAATTATTATTTTAATCATTTTGGTGCATAACTAATATTTTATTTATCTATTAAGCATTTTTTTTATAAATTATGTTTTGATAAATTTTGGGTATTTAAATAGTAGCCAAGTTTTAAAACCAATTTTCGGACCAAAATTGGCCCAGTAGCCTAGCCCAATAACCCCAAGCCCAAACCATACCCTTCTACCCATCCCGATCGGACCTCTTTCAAATAACCCGCCCCACTCCCCCTTTGATTCTGACTGTTGATCTCAAATGATCAACGACCTATAATAGACCAACCCATCCCCTTATATCTCCATAACCCAAACCCTAGCCCATTCCTCCTAAATCGCCACCCCTAAACTCTCCCAGCACTCCCTCATCTCCCAAACCTAAACCCTAGCCGACCATGGATATTTTTACCTATTCCTTCCTTATACGCGTTACCATTACTGGTTTTATGGTAACTTTCGTTGCCACTTCAGTTTTAACAAGCCAGAACTGGTTTTGATTCTTGGTTCTGGGTGCTGTTGTGGTTATATACACTTTAAAAGAGAAATTTCTCTTGTATTATCTCCAGTGATTCTATCGTGATTGAGGCTTGTGAACGATTTTCCGTAAATCCGACTCAAATTAGGCTTTGCTTGACTTCTCCTAACTTGATTCTGAATCAATTTCGCATGCTATTCTTTTTTTTAATGATTGATTGACTGTTTTTCCTTGTTTGTGTGTTTAATTTTGCTACTATATAAACTCCTCCCCTAATCCCCTTTAGAAAAATTTTGAATCACTGTTATTCTTGCACTCCCAAGTATTCTACTATTCTGGAATTTGATACCTTGGCCGGCTGAAAACCAAGGCCACCGGAACCCTACTACCCAACCTCTCTCTCAGCGTGAACACTGCCCTGGGTTCATTTGAAGCCCTTGAAAACTCTGACACACTAAGAAATTTGGGGGTTTTTTATGTTCTCTCTGTGTTACTGATAAGCAAGATGTTGGTTCTTAATCTCTGCTTTATTAGCTCGTTAATTCTACAAATCGGTGAGTGATAAGGCTCTTTCAATTTATTCTCTTTTATTGGAATTTATGTCTTTCTGGCTTTTTGTGAATTGCTATGTTGTTTCTTGCCTCTATTCTATGTTCATATTTGATTTCATTCTCCTATACCACTTTTTGTATATCTGAATTTACTTGGGGTTCTGAATTTTGAGTGTATGTATAGTTCATATGTATGATCCTCTTTAGCATGCTCTGCTATTTTGAACCCTTATTGTTTGAGTCCTTTCACATGCCTTGCCTTGATCCCTTGTACTGTAATTCTTAGGAGATCATCTCCTATCCCAGAACTCACTTGATTGAACTCTATTTATGATGAGTATTTTATGGAGGCTCTATTGTTTCCCGTTCTTTACGTTAGCATGAACTTTATGTGCCAATTACTGTTTCAATGTTCAGTCAAACATGTATCCATGTAGTGTTCTTTCTCAGTCTGCACTCTTTAACATTGCCTAAAGCTTCTAGTTGAATTTCAATATGCTTGGCTTCTTCTATTTTGCATAAGTTAATTGCCATAAGTCGTAGATTGTGCTTGTTCCATTAACCTTAAGTTAATATGACTTTTCTACCATGATACTTGGATATAGAAATCTTTGTGATTACGATTCTTGTTGACTTTACAAGCCATGCCTACTTTCTTGTTCACTTTCCATTCTCTGATTATAACTTTGTTAGACTTTCATGCCTTAATCTCCTAGTTTTGAGCCTCTTTTAGGCCTATTGTCTTTGCTGTAATCTTGTTGTTCTGAAAACTAAGCATGTATGCTTGCCATGATCTAAGTGATGTGCCTCCTCAATCCTACAAATGTTGCACATGCTACTCTTTGACTTGTTTGAGTTTATATTGTCATTCTCTATGCTAAAACACTCTATTAAGGTTGATCCTCTGCTTGAAATTGTCTTAAGTCGCTTTTTTGACCATGTCTGTGTTTAAAATCTCTTTAGCAATAATTTTCTTATGTGTGTCTTGTCAACATGCCACTCGAATTTGCTTATGCTTTACAGTCCTAAGAAATGAGTATGTAGATTTTCTACTCCGTTCAATTTGTTCAACACATAGTCTATTGGTTGTGTGACCATGTCCTTCATTTGGGCTTGGTATTTGGTTCTATGTGGTTATGGGCTTGGTTGTTGGATCTAGACTTACTGGACTGATCTTATGAGTTGGGAATTCGAGTCTACTAGAGTTGTTGAAGGCCTGAAGTTACTGGGTTATTTATACCGGGCCTATCATTGGGTCCATAGTAGTCTGCTTAGGTAATTATTCAGATTTAATTCTGAGCCTGTAATGATCTTGTAATTGAACATACAGGGTGATTAATAAAAGGGGTAGGGTATTTTAATTCTCGCACAGTGGGTAGAAAGCATGCGTAAAGGACTTATATGCTCTACTTGCTATTTTGACTCTCATGCACTGCACACTAGTATAAACCATGCCCATAGTAATCACACACTCACTCAACCTGTTTACTATCAAAGTATAAGGTTAAGCACTCTGTTTGTTCTCCATGTCCATTGTTATGTGTTATTGGACAACATGCTTATATGATCACCAATGCCTATCTAGAAAATCATGTCTATAGGACCTTAATTAACTAATTACCTAATGTTATTGTTATCATATTGCTCCTCCTAGATAACATTCCTATAGGGATAAAGTGTTATAAAAAAATCAGGTTCGATTGTCAATTGCTAGAGATCCTGCCTATAGGATATTATCACTCGCTTAGTTTGTTTATGAGATCAACTTGTCAATGCTGGGTTCTCAGAACTGTCTTCATTGTTTAGCTACACCACTTCTAGAAATCATGCTTATAGGATAATGTCACCTTCCTAAGACACATATTATAAAATCAGTGCTAATAGTTCTAATCTTACACATTGTTTACTACCTCCTCGCTTAAGTCGTTAAGAGTAATAATGTTGCGTATACGATGCTGGAATTCAGAATCACTTAGAAACCATATCTATAGGACTTTAAGTCTTAATTCTGAAACTATGTACTTCCTGAACTGCCCACGTGCATTTGTATTTATGTGTGGAGGTAAACTTGGGCCTTTATTTGTATTTACATGAGGTCCCACTTGTTTTGAATGACGGTTAGTTTTACCATTTTTGAGCAACCTAAGTAAAGTCTAGAACCACCCAAATAGAGGTGCAATGTCTCCTGGGCCATAGGCATGAGAAGGGTAGTGCACACATAGAGTATGACTAAGAATTGAATTAGAACGCTTCTAGGTAAACAACTTTAACATAGTAATTGGGTAGCAGGAGATGGTCTGTGCTTGCTGAATAATATGAGCAACTCCTATCTAAAGGGAGTTGCGGAGTATTATTTATGTTGCACAAGGTGATCCTTTAGGCTAAAAAACTTAGGACCCCCCTATCTTTTTTTATTTTTTTGGTTATTCAAACGTTGTATTTACATCTTGTAGTTCTTAAATATTTTTATCAATTGTGTTATAACGAACTTCCCAACCTTTGTTTATTTGATCACTTTGTCTGACTATAATCCACATAGTTCTAAGTTAGGACAGGACCCACAGTGGCGGACCTCGAAGAGTACCTAACCCCTTCTCTTCGAGGTAATTTGAGCCCTTATATGATCTTTGGTGACGTTGACTAGTCAAAACAGAATCATTTGCAAGTAGGTGCCCTAACGCACCTTAAAAAGCTGTAGGTGGCGACTCTTCTCTCTTTTAATACCTATTTAAAAGAGTTTTCACACGTCGAAACCCGATTTCATGAGAAAAGGGGCGCGACACCATGATGTCCCTTCCCCATTTAATAAATGAACTTTGAGAGGTTAAGTGGAGGTGTTTGCCTGTAACGACCCGATCGGTCATCTTGTGTAATTGTGCCCTGTTACCCCTTTTATTGTATCACACATGTGTTTTTATGATTTTATGACTTGCGAGGTTGGTTCATTTCATTCTGGGAAACTTTCTGGTTAATTTGGACCCTTGATTTTTGACTTAGAAGTTTAAATTAGAAAAAGTTTATCAAATTTTGACTTTTGTGAAAATGATCCCGGAATTGTGTTTTTATGACTCCGATAATGTTGTATTGTGATTTATGACTTGGGCGTATGCTAAGAATTGATTTTGGAAGTCCGTAGGTTGATTTGTGTTGATATGCCAAAATTTGGCAATTTGAAGTTAAAAAGTTCGACCGTAGGTTGACTTTTAGTTATCTGCTCAGAATTTGATTTTGGAACTTGGAATAGGTTCATTATGGTATTTAGAACTTGTCTGCAAATTTTGTGTCATTCGAAGTTGATTTGATAGGATTTAAGAGGTTTAGTCGTAAATCTAGAAGTTCTTGAAAATTCCTTGAATTTCATGCATTTTTAGTTCAATTCGTAGTTTTAGATGTTATTTTTGTGTTATGATTGTGCGAGCGAGTTTGTATGGTATTTTTAGACTTGTGTGGATGTTTGGTTTGGAGTCCCGAGTGCTCGGATGAGTTCCGGGCATGATTTAGATTGGTTTTGGACTAAAATTGGAATGTTGGTGCTGCTGGTGCTCAGGTATCGCAATTGCGAGCACCAGCATCGCAATTGCGAAGGAGACAATGAGGGATCTGACGTCGCAATCCCGAAGACTGTCAAACTTCACCTTGGTTCGCATTTGTGACAATTGTTTGCTTTTGCGATGCCCACCAGTTCGCAATTGTGAAGCTATCATCGCAATTACGATATTGACTTAGGTTGTCAGGGTTCACAAATGCGAGCCCTGGTCTGCAATTGCGAGTGTTCACAAATGCGAACCCTGTGTTGCAAATACGACATCTACATCTGGTTAAAGGGCTGGGAGACGGGATTTTTGAACCCATTCTCTCATTTTTTTAACCCTATACTCGGTAGGAGGCGATTTAGAGAGGGGATTTTCACCTACAAACATTGTGTAAGTCGTTCTAATCCATTTGTAATCATATTCCATCAACATATCTTAAATTTTAATATCAAAATCATGTGAATCAAAGTGAAAATTTGTAAAACTTTGTCAAATTTTTGAAAAATAAGAAATTGAGTTTTGAGAATCGAGTTTTGACCGGGCGAGCCCTGAGTTGACTTTTTGGGAAAAGTGTAAAGACTTTAGATTTATATATTGCAATTAAATTCGCTAGCATTGTTTGATGATATTAATTCGATTTTTGTTATATTTGAGCCGTGTGGAGGCAGATTTTAAGGGAAAAGATATTTTCGAGTGTTGAATTGGCCTAGTTTAGGTAGGTGACTTGCCTAACTTTGTGTGGGGGAACTATACCTTATGATTGGTATTGTTTGATTCAATTGTGCTAAGTGAAATCCGTGTACGCAAGGTGACGAGTGGGTACACGGGTTGTACGTGGTATTTGATCGGTTTAGGCTACTTAGACTATTTTTATGCTTCAATTGAATGTCGTATCATGTTCTAATTCTCTTAGTCAATTTATTCTTACTTGTGTTAGTCTATATTTACATGCTTTAAATGATTTTGTTAATACTTGTTCTACCTCCTAATTGATAATTTTCTCTCATGCTTTAGTTGAACTTGTTGCATCTTTTATTGTCACATGCTATCTCTTTATTGTTAATTATCATTAATTGAAGTTATTGTTCATGTTACCTCTTTCATTATTGATTACCATTACTTGAAGTTATTGTTCATGTTATCTTTTCATTGTTGACTCCTATTATTTGAAGTTATTTCTACACGTTATCTCTTCCATCATAAGTTATTCTTATTAACATCGTGGTTATGCATTGTCTCTCATTGTTGAGTTATTCGTTTTGAAGTGGTGAAAGTCGTTATCCTGTTGAGGTGAAATTGTTATTGTTGAAACAACTTACTTTTGAGCATTTTTACATTTATTATTGTTGTTGATATTCTTGTACCCGTTGTGGTGGAGCCGTGGACTATTGTTGTGGAAACATTAATATTGTGGATTGTTGGCAAATTGTGATATATGGTCACTTGTGGTGCGAGTTGTTATTGTAATGTTATATTGACGTGTATGCGGCGATATAAGGCTTGGGGTTGATGTGCATGCGGCGGTATAAGGTGGGACTTATATGCGTGTTGCTTGTAGGGGAACTACATGAAGCCACACGACGTCATAAGATGGGCTAAAGTGTGTATAGCTATTTTGGGAAAACTATTTGCAAAACCTATTCAAATGTAATGCTCACGCGGCGTTATAAGGAATGATTGTGATTGAAATTGAGAAATTTGAATACGAGGCGGTACCTCGGTTTTGTTTCCTAATTATACGAGGCGGTACTTGTGTTGTGGTTTCATTATACACGAGGCGATACCACGTTGCGATTCTTGCTATTTATTTCATGTTGCCAAGAGTTTTAGTGAGGAAATTTCTTGTTGTTTCATTCTTATTTGTTCTAGCAGTTTCTGTCCGTATATGATCATATGAGTTTTCTTCAGATGCTTCTTTTATGTATTCCCATGCTTAGTTTTCGGTATTTGTTCAGGTTTCTTGTTTCGTATCAATAATTTTTTGCTTTCCATTATTTATCCTTATTACATTTCCATACTGCTTATCTATATCTTAGTAGGTGTCTTGACCTGGCCTCGTCACTACTCTACTAAGGTTAGGCTTGGTACTTATTGGGTGCCGTTGTGATGTACTCATACTACAGTTCTGCACATTTTTGTGCAGATCCAGGTACGTCTGCTCGTGCCGGTTGTTAGAGATTACCTGCTAGCTGCCTTTAATGGAGACTTCAAAGCATGCTTGCTTGGCGTTTGCAGGCCTCAGAGTCACCTTCCCTTATTCTCATTTACCGTTGTATTTTCTTTTGGGCAGTTATGTAGTAGTTACTCTAGTTATACTCTGTAGAGCTTATGACTCCGTCACCAATTTTGAGGAGCATGTTGTTGAGATTATGTTTTGTATCGGAAGGTTATATAAGTTATTCAACTTTGTTTTAGTATTTTGATAATTGTTTCTGCCAAGTTATTATTATTTTCTAGGCTTACTTAGTCGTAGAGACTAGGTGCCATCACGACATTCTACAGAGGGAAATTAAGGCCGTGACAAGTTGGTATCAGAGCCCTAAGTTCATAGGTGTTACGAGTCTTAAGAAGGTTTAGTAAAGTCTTGTGGATCGGCACAAATGAGTTTGTACTTATCTTCGAGAGGCTACAAAAATATTAGGAAAACATCACTTCTTTGATTCCTTATCGTGTGAATTGGTTGACTTCGAAAACTGAATTTTTGAATTTCTATTCTCTCATAGGTGGTGAGGACAAGCACTACTGGATCCGACGATCAAACACCCCCGTTCCCTGCTAGAGCCGCGAGAGGCCAGGGCTAGGGCAGAGGCCAAAGAGGGGCACGTAGTACAACTAGAGCACCTGCCTAAGCTCCGACAAAGGAGCCACCGGTAGCTCCAGTTGGGGGACAGGCACCCGAGGCGCCTATTACCACCCTAACACTTCAGGAGACCCTCGCACAGTTTTTGAGCATGTTCTGTACCTTAGCTCAGGCAAGGTTGATTCCAATTGCACCAGTCATATCTCAGGCTGGGGGAGGAGCATATACTCCCGCGGACCGTACCCCATAAGAGGGTCTGGGTTGATCAGGTCACTGAGGTTAAACTGGTACAACCTGTTGCTCCGGCTCAGCCCATGGTTAGGGCAGCATCATCTAAGGAGGAGCAACTTAGGTTCGAGAGGTTCAAGAAGTATCACCTCCTACTTTCATTGGTTTAGCTTCAGAGGATGCACATGGTTTTATTAAGGGGTGCCACTGTATTCTCCGCACTAGGAGACGAGTAGGGTTGCTTTTACTACTTTCCAACTGCCCGGAGCGACATATTAGTGTTGACGAGTGTACGAGGAGGGTAGCCCAGTCGAGGCAGCTTCACTCACTTGGACTCGATTTTCAGAGTTATTCTTGAGGGAGTTTTTTCTTCAGACCCTTTGGGATGCATGGCGCGTGGAGTTTGAGCATCTGCGCCAGGGTACTATAACAGTGTCGGAGTATAATGTCCGATTTAGTGATTTGTCCAGACATGCACCTGCCTTGGTTTCTACAGTCAGAGAGTGAGTCTATCGATTTATCAAGAGGCTCAATTATGGAATTGATTCAGCATGGATAGAGAGTTGGAGACATATACTCCATTTCAGCAGGTGGTTGAGATTGCACGAAGGTTGAAGGGTATGCGGGGCTGTGAGAGAGATGATAGGGAGGCCAAGAGGCCTGGTGGTACGGGAGGATTTAGTGGTGGTCACGCTGCAACTACAGCCCGTCATGGAAGAGGCTATGTAAGTTGTCCAGTTCATTCAGCACTTCCAGCCTTTAGTGGTGCTCTGGTTGTTCCAAGGTCTCAGGTTGCACACTTTGCTCAGCCACTTTCTAGTGCACCTCCTACATGGGGTGCCTTCAGCGGTCAGTCCAGCCAACCAAGAGCGAGCCAGTCCTAGGAGTCACGCCTACCGAGAGCTTTCTTTTAGTGTGGTGATACTTTCTACATGGTTAGAGACTGCCCCAAACTCAGGAGGGGTGCACCACTACAGGCCACTTAGGCTCCACAGATTCATCCAGGCCCACAAACTTCTCATGCCATGATTGTTGCCCCAGTTTCCGCTCTACCCCCACAACCAGCTAAAGGTAGGCTTCGGGCGGGTAGAGGTCATCCTAAGGGGGAGGCCATGCTAGATTTTATGTTTTTCCGATTAGGATAAAGGCAGTTGCTTCAAACTCAGTCATTACAGGTATGGTTGCGGTTTGCCATAGAGATGCATCAGTATTATTTGATCTGGGATCCACTTATTAATATGTGTCATCTTACTTTGCAAAATATTTGGATATATCGCGTGATTATTGAGTTATCCTGTTTATGTGTCCATGCCTTTGGGAGATTCTATTGTTATGGATCGTGTATAACTGTCGTGTTTAGTTGTTATTGTTATTTTGAGACCATAGTTGATCTATTATTATTTAGTATGGTAGAGTTTGACGTTGTCTTGGGTATGGATTAGTTGTCACCCTATCATGCTATTCTAGATTGTCACGCAAAGACTGTGACGCTGGCTATGCCAAGTTTACGACGGTTGGAGTGGAGGGGTGCATTAGATTATGTTCCTAACAGGGTTGCATCTTTTCTAAAGGCTCAACAGATGGTTGAGAACGGGTGTGATGCTTATCTAGCCTTTGTGAAAGATATCAGTTCTGATACTCCTATCGTTGAGTCAGTTCCAGTAGTGAGGGACTTTCAGATGTATTTTCGGTGGATTTTCCGGGCATGCCGTCCGATGGGGATATCGATTTTGTTATTGATTTTTTGCCGGGAACTCAACACATTTCTATTCCACCATATCGTATGGCCCTAACAGAGCTGAAAGATTTAAAAGAGCAGTTGCAAGAGTTGCTTGATAAAGGTTTCATTCGGTCTAGTTGTCGTCGTGGGTGCTCCGATCTTGTTTTTGAAGAAGAATAATGGTTCTATACGCATGTGTATTGATTATCGATAGTTGAACAAGGTTACAGTGAAGAACAAGTATTCATTGCCATGCATTGATGACTTATTTGATCAGCTACAGGGTGCCATATTGTTCTTAAAGATTGATTTGTGGTGAGGTTATTATCAGTTGAATATTCGGGATCCAGATATTTCGAAGACTACCTTCAGGACTTGATATGGTCATTACGAGTTCCTCGTGATGTCATTTGGGCTGACCAATGCACCAGCAATATTTATGCACCTGATGAATAGTGTATTCTAGCCTTATCTTGATTCATTCATCATTATGTTTATTGACAATATCTTGGTGTACTCCCGTAGTCATAGAAGATCATGAGCAGCACTTGAGGATCGTTCTCCAGACCTTGAGGGAGAAGAAGTTGTATGCAAAATTCTCAAAGTGTGAATTCTGGGTTCGGTTGCATTTTTGGGTCATATGGTGCCGAGTGAAGGGATAAAGGTAGATTCGAAGAAGATTGAAGCAATTTTGAGTTGGCCCAGACCGTCTTCAGCCACTGATATCTGGAGTTTCCTTGGTTTGGCGAGTATTATTGTCGTTTCGTAGAGGGTTTCTCATCTATTGTTGTACCTATGACCAAGTTAAGCCACAAGGGTTATCCATTCATATGGTCCGAGGAGTGTGAGGCGAGCTTTCAAAAGCTCAAGACTACTTTGACTACAGCCCGAATGTTGGTGTTGCCTACAGGCTCGGGGTCCTATGTTGTGTATTGTGATGCGTCACGTGTTGGCCTTGGCGCGGTGTTGATGCAAGATGGTAGGGTGATTGCTTACGCGTCTAGACAGCTAAATACCCATGAGAAGATTTATCCGGTCCATGACTTGGAGTTGGAAGCCATTGTTCAAGCATTGAAGCTCTGGAGACACTATTTGTACCACGTCCCTTGTGAGGTGTTTACCGACCACTAGAGTCTACAACATTTGTTCAAACAGAAAGATCTTAATTTATTTCAGCGGAGGTGGTTAGACTTGCTTAAGGACTATGATATCACCATTCTATATCATCCCGGTAAGACCAATGTGATGGCACATTCCTTGGGTCGAAAGGCGGAGAGTTTGTGTAGTTTAGCATATCAATCGGCAGCGGAGAGGCCATTAGCATTAGAGGTTCAAGCCTTAGCCAACCAGTTATTTAGATTAGATGTTTTGGAGCCCAGTCGAGTTCTTCCCTGCATGGTTTCTCGATATTCTCTGTATGACCGTATTAGAGAGCATCAGCATGACGACCCCCATTTGCTTGTCCTCAAGGACACGGTCCGGCACGGTGATGCCAAGGAGGTTACTATCAAAGATGACGGTGTATTGCGGATGTAGGGTCGGTTATGTGTGCCCAGTATGGTTGGTTTGCCTGAGTTGATTCTTCAGGAGGCCCAAAGTTCGCTGTACTCCATTCATTCGAGTGCCACTAAGATGTATCAGAACTTAAGGCAGCACTATTAGTGGAGGAGGATGAAGAAGGACATAGTGGAATATGTAGCTCAATGCCTAAATTTTCAGCAGGTGAAGTATGAGCATCTGCGGACAGGTGGTTTGCTTCCGCAACTTGAGATTCCCAAGTGGAAATAGGAGTGTGTCCCCATGGACTTCGTTGTTGGGCTACCACAAACTCAGAAGAAGTTTGACCCGGTATGGGTGATTGCGGACATGTTGACCAAGTCGGCTCATTTCACTCCGGTAGTGACTACCTATTCTTCAGAGCAGCTGGCTCAGGTTCATATCAGCGAGATTGTCTGACTTCATGGTGTACCGGTATCCATAATCTCTGACCAAGGTACGCAGTTCACATCGCATTTCTAAAAAGCGGTACAGTGTGAGGTAGGCACATGGGTTGAGTTGAGTACATCATTTCACCCTCAGACGGACGGACAGTCCGAGCGCACTATTCAGATATTGGAGGATATCCTTCGCGATTGTGTTATGGATTTCGGGGGTGCTTGGGATCAGTTATTTCCACTTGCGGAGTTCTCCTACAATAATAGCTACCAGTCGAGTATCCAGATGGCTCCATATGAGGCTCTATATGGGAGGCAGTGTCGTTCTCTAGCTGGGTGGTTTGACCTGGGAGAGGCTAAATTATTAGGCACGGATCTAGTTTGAGATGCTTTGGAGAAGGTCAACATGATCCAGTATTGGCTCTGTATAGCTCAATCTCGACATAAGAGTTACGCGGATCGGAAGGTTCTCGATGTTGCATTCATTGTTGGAGAGCGAGTCTTGCTCTGGGTTTCACCCATGAAGGGTGTGATGAGGTTCGGGAAGAAGGGCAAGTTGAGCCCTAGGTATATCGGACCTTTTGAGATCCTTGAGAGGATTGGGGAGGTGGCCTATAAGCTTACTTTTCCACCTAGTTTATCTGCGGTTCATCCGGTGTTCCATATCTCTATGCTCAAAAAGTATTACAGTGATCTGTCTCATATTTTAGACTTCAACACATTCCAATTGGATGAGGATTGGACTTATATTGAGGAGCCTGTGGCTATCTTGGACCGACAGGTCCGGAAGTTGAGATCAAAGGATATTGCTTCAGTGAAGGTTCAATCGAGGGGTCATTCGATCGAGGAGGCGACCTGGGAGACCGAGCACAACATGTGGACTTGTTCTCCTCATCAATTCACCACTTTAGGTATTGGACCTAGGTTTTGACCTGACGGCCCCCAGGTTGACGTTTGTTGACTTTTAGGGAGAAGTGTAAAGACTTTAGCTTTATATATTGAAATTTAATTCCTTAGCATTGTTTGATGATATTAAGTCAATTTTGGTTATATTTGAGCCGTGTGGAGGCGGATTTTAAGGGAAAAGATATTCCCGAGAGTTGAATTGGCCTAGTTGAGGTATGTGTCTTGCCTAACTTTGTGTGGGGGAATTATCCCTTACAATTGGTATTGTTTGATTCAATTGTGCTAAGTGAAATCCGTATACGCAAGGTGACGAGTGGGTACACGGGTTGTACATGGTATTGACCGGTCTAGGCTACTTAGACTATTTTTATGCTTCAATTGAATGTCGTATCATGTTCTAATTCTCTTAGTCAATCTATTCTTACTTGTATTAGTCTATATTTACATGCCTTAAATGATTTTGTTAATACTTGTTCTACCTCCTAAATGATAATTTGCTCTCATGCTTTAGTTGAACTTGTTGCATCTTTTATTGTCACATGCTATCTCTTCATTGTTGATTATCATTAATTGAAGTTATTGTTCATGTTACCTCTTTCATTATTGATTACCACTACTTGAAGTTATTGTTCATGTTATCTTTTTCATTGTTGACTCCCATTATTTGAAGTTATTTCTACACATGATCTTTTTCATTGTGAGTTATTCTTATTTAACATCATGGTTATGTATTGTCTCTCATTGTTGAGTTGTTGGTATTGAAGTGGTGAAAGACGATATCATGTTGAGGCGAATGAAACATTTTCCTTTTATGCATTTTACATTTATTGTTGTTGTTGATATTCTTGTACCCGTTGTGGTGGAACCGTGGGCTATTGTTGTGGAAACATTGATATTGTGGATTGTTGGAAAATTGTGATATATGGTCACTTGTGGTGCAAGTTGTTATTGTAATGTGATATTGACGCGTATGCGACAGTGTAAGGCTTAGGGTTGATGTGCATGCGGCGGTACAAGGTGGGACTTACGTGTGTGTTTTTTGTATAGGAACTACGTGAATCCACACGGTGTCATAAGATGGGCTAAAGTGCATGTAGCTATTTTGGGAAAACTATTTTCAAAACCTATTTCAAATGTAAGACTCATGCGGCGGTATAAGTAATGATTGTGATTGAAATTGAGAAATGTGAATACGAGGCAATACCTCAGTTGTGCTTCCTGATTATACAAGGCAGCAACTTGGTGATGATTTCATTATACACGAGGGGGTACCTCGTTCTGATTCTTGTTGTTTATTTCATGTTGCAAAGAGTTTTGGTGGGAAAATTCCTTGATGTTTGATTCTTATTTGTTCTAGCAGTTGTTGTCCATATATGATCATTTGGGTTTCTTCAGATGCTTCTTTTATGTATTCCCATGTTTAGTTTCCGGTATTTGTTCAGGTTATTATCTTGTTTCGCATCAGTTATTTCTTGGTTTCAATTACTTATAATTATTACATTTCCATACTTCTTGTTTATATCCTAGTAGGTGTCTTGATCTGGTCTCGTCATTACTCTACTGAGGCTAGGCTTGATACTTACTGGGTACCATTGTGGTGTACTCATACTACAGTTCTACACATTTTTGTGCAGATCTACATCTGCTCGTGCCGGTCGTTAGAGATTACCTGCTAGCTGCCTTTATCAGAGACTTCAAGGTATGCATGCTCGGCATTAACAGGTCTCAGAGTCACCTTTCCTTATTCTCATTTACTATTGTATTTTCTTTCGGACAATGATGTAGTGGTTATTATACTATGTAGAGCTTATGACTCCATTCCACCGGTTTTGGGGAGCGTGTTGTTGAGACTATGTTTTTTATCTGAAAGTTATATCAGTTATTCAACTCTGTTTTAGTTACTATAATTGTTTCTACCAAGTTCTTATTATTTGCTACGCTTACCTAGTCGTAGAAACTAGGTGCCGTCACGACATCCTAGGGACAGAAATTGGGGTCGTGACATTGCCTGCTTGGTGGATTATTAGAGCGTATCTTTGACTCTGCTCGCAGTTCTTCACAAATTCTTAGGCGTCTTTCTTCATGGTAGGAAAATAATACCCCGCTCGTAGAGGCACTTGACAAGTGCTCGGTCACCGGAGTGAGCGTCGCAATGACCTTCGTGGACTTCCTCGAGAACACGTTGGTTTTGGTTTGGGCCTAAGAATTTTTCCAAGGGACCATCGTACATTCTTTTTATTACAAGTCGTTGTGAAGGAGGCTGTATCTAATAACTTGCATTCTTAACTTTTTAGCTTCCTTTTTGTCACTTGGGAGGGCGCCATCCTGCAAATAGTTAATTATACAATTGCGTCAGTCCTAAATTAAATTTATAGATCTTACCATGATGTGGTCTAATGCCAAGCTGAGGAGTTGAACTATACATTTGTCCTCGGGTGTTATGCTTTTGGTAGGGACGACCAATTTGGTGCGGTCGTCTACTTCAGTGTTCTAAGTTCGTGGGATTTGGTCGAGCTGGCATTCGTCGAAATTGGGCAGCAATCTGCATATATCGGTTTGATATTTCTGCAACCACTGCTCTTTGATATGGAAAGTCCCAGTAACTTGGTTGACTAGGAGCTGAGAATCACAATGGAGCTTTAATCGCTTTTCCCCATACTTGAGTGCTACTCCCAACCCTGCAATTACGGCCTCATACTCGGCCTCGTTGTTAGTCATATCTGGGCACCTTATGGATTAGCAAATTATTTTACCGGTGGGAACTTCGAGCACGAGTCCCAGTCCAGACCCGAAATAATTAGATGCACCATCGATGTATAGGACCCAAAGGTCGTATGTTTGAAGAGAATCTTGAGCGACTTCTTTTTCTACCTCACGCATTACTTTTGCGCTAAAGTCTGTGACGAAGTCGGCGAGCACTTGTGACTTTATTGTTGTGCGAGGCTGATAAGTGATGTCATGCTTACTTAATTCAATGTCCCACTTGCCCAGCCTCCCCTACAGCTCAGGTTTGTGTAATATGCTTCTCAAAGGGAAAGTGGTGACGACCGAGATCAGGTGGCACTGAAAGTATGGCCTGAGCTTTTGTGAAGCTACGACCAGGACAACAACCAGTTTCTCGAGGTGAGGGTAGCTCGTCCCGGCATAGACAAGTGTTTTACTGATATAACAAATAGGAGAATGCATATCTTTGTTTTCTTGTACCAAGACCGCACTTACCTCTACTTCCAAGATGGCGAGGTTGTCACGCCCCAAACCCGGGGAGGTGCGGCTGGCACCTGGTGCCGCACTGGCCCGAGCGAACCACTCTGTAACTCATTTTTTGTTCTAAATATCATGGGCCAACATCGCCACAACTCATAATGCATGACTATAAGTGGGTAAACGCTGTATCACTAAACCATTTTTCTTAAACATGAATACATATGGGTCGTCAAGGCCTCTGACATACTATACAAAATAAAACACTGTCTACAAAGCCTCTAAGATTATTTAACATCAAATGGGACAGGGTACCATCCTACCCATAAGTATGTGGAAAACTTTGACATGATGACTCATAGACTCGGTTGCACTCCGAATGAAGTGGAGTCTTATCGATCCTTCGCTGAATGCCAATTTCGTATACTATGAGGGATCATCAAATTGATTATCTATACCTGCAGGCATGAATGCAACATACCCAACAAAAGGACGTCAATACGAATAATGTATTGAGTATGTAAGGCAGAACTGAAACATAACAATAAGTACACATTAATTAAAGACATATAAGAATCAACCTGAATCTCTGAAGTGCCACCGTATATGCATGCTTATTATACTTACATATATAATGCTTCTCTTTGAGACTATTTCCATTATCCATATCATATGATGCATGATTGCCCAGTTGATCAGTGATAACTGCCCGACCGGCCGTAGCGTAGTGGTAAATGCATGACTTCCCGACCGACCGTAGCTCGGTGGTAAATATATAACTACCCAACCGGCTGTAGCTCGGTGGTAAATGCATGACTTCCCGACCGGCCGTAGCTCAATGGTAAATGTGTAACTGCCCAACTGGTAATATCTCGGTGGTAAATGCATGGCTGCCCGACCGGCCGCAGCTCAGTCGTAAATGTGTAACTGCCCAACCGGCCGTAGTGCGGTGGTAAATGCATGACTACCCGACCGACCGCAGCTCGATGGTAAATGTGAAACTGCCCAACCGGCTGTAGCTCGATGGTAAATGAATATGCATGTCTGCACAACCGTCCGTAGCACGGTGGTAAATGAAGATGCATGTTTCCCCAACCGTCTGTAGCACAGTGGTAAATGAATATGCATGACTGCCCAATCGGCCATAATGCGATGGTAAATGCATGAAGATGCATGTATCTCTTATATTATAAACATTAACATTTTTATCAAATACCTCAGTAGAGACTTAGGAATATGCTTAGACATGCTTGAATATCACTTTATAGGAATGAATAACATAGACATCCTTAACTGATAAGAGTAGAACAACTTGTGGAACAACATTACATTTACGTTTCGTTACTTGGATCATGACAAAAGAAAAGAAGGGATAGCCTTAACATACCTGAGCCGGTTCTCTTGACAATCCATCTAACACAATTAATTGCGAAAAAGACACGTAACGACGGATCGAAGTAGGGTAAATTTCGTATGATATTCTTGACAAAGATTGCACCGTACTCCCTTAAAATTGCAAAATCTCACATTGCTAAGATACTAAGAATTCTCGTTTGAATTTTGTTTCAAGAGGATCATGTTATTACCACATGAATTCTCATATGAATTGGCTAAAGCCTTCCTTTCCTCCTATTGTAGAGATATCCATATCTTTAAGTGATTTATAGACATTTTTGTTATAGGGGTGGGCCCCACTTGGCAAGGTGACTAAGAAACTAACTCACCAATTTTTGCCACCTTGAAGTGTGGCTTAAGAGTCACTAATTTGGAATGGGGGCTGCCACGTTGGGGCCATTTAGGTCTTATCCAAACTTTTAATTTATTAATCACTAATTCCTTAATTAACTAATTAATCTTCCATTAACCAATAATTCACCAATTACCCACATAATTAAGAATGATCTCAAATTACTTAAAAGATTACTCACTTTTAATACACTTTATGTACCCTACAATAGTGGTCATGGAGTACCTTGTATGGCACTAGTCCATAAATACTGGGTATTATAGCTCGGACCGTAATTTAACCCAAATCGACAACCTTCAACGAAACTCATTTTATTTGATTTGTTTACCTTTAACCTTCACGACACTTATCCCCTGTTATAAATAGCATAAATGCTTATAACCTCAAAACTAAGTTCATCCCCGAATCTATGTCGATTAACTTACGACAAATCCAACGTACAAAATTATGGAATGTAACAGAGGTAAAGTAATGACAAGTTCATCATTGTGAGGGAAAGTCAAATCATTGGCATCTGACTCATCGAAGATGATACTATCTTCGAGTCCGTCATACCGTTCATGGGTGATCACTCTTTTAAGCTTGTGGGTGGTAGTGAATTTGATTCCATTGATAGAGGTGTCTTCACTTCCACCAATAACCATATTGATGGTATGAGCTGGCGAAGGCGGCTTTGGTAGGCCTGGACATTCTCAACCCCTTGCTGCAACAAGTTTTCTACTTATAGTCTTACAACGATGAAATCTTCTGTTTTGTGTTCACGTTCTTGGTGGAACTCGCAGAGTGAGTAATATTTCCTATGCTTGGATCGGATCTCATCTTCGGTGGCCATTTTACCTTTGTTCCATGCTTCTCAAAAGCGTAGACCACCTCTGTAGGTGATACGCAAAAGTTGTGAGAAGATAGTAAGGGGGCATACCTTGATCATTCTTGTGAGAGCCTAATCTCGGCCTAGATGGGCTATCTTCATAACGAATAGGGGTAAACAATCATCCTGGCATAGGGTTGGGGTTGTTCCCTACCTGGCTGAGATACTGGATGATCTCTCCTTGTGTTGTCCCTGCGTTCTTTCCTGGGCTAGGATTGTACCGAGGTGAGTCGTCGAGTTGGTCTATTGAGGTCATGATCATCTGCTCTGACCTCTGCACAGTAAGCATTAAGGATTTCATCCCAAGTCGACGGTGGGGTACTTCATTAATCGACTCATTAACTTTTTGGTCGCCCTCGAACCCTCTTTGCTCAACCCAATCTGAAAAGCTACCATGACCATCCCTTCGGAGACGTTTGGTAAGGTCATCCTTGGTCATCCTTACCATGTTCAATCGGGCGAGGAAGTCCCCTAATCCCTCTCCTGGGGATTGTTTGATGCTGAAGATATCGTTCACCCTTGTTTCAACTTTCTTGGCTCTAACATGCACCGTTACGAACTTGTCAGCCATCTCTTCGAATTTTTCTATGAAATAAGATGGAAGCTGTGAATACCACCTCAGTGCCCCTCAGTGAGAGTCTCACCATACTTTTTTCAGCAAGATGGAGGACGCCTTGTCTTTGGTGAGGTTGTTTCCTTTCACAGCAGTGACGTAGTGGGTTACATGATATTCAGGATCGGTCGTTTTATCATAAATTCTGAGATATGGGGGAATCTTGAAGGTCTTTGGTATGACGTGTAGAGCGCTTCTTCCCTGTACGGATGTTTCACAAACCCACCGGTGTCTCTTTTTGGTAATAATTTTGGGGCACCTGGTATTTTGTCTACCCGTTCTTGGTGCTCTTTCATTTAGTCCTTGAGCGCTTTGTTCTCGTTTTTCATTTCTTCCATTCTTTTGAGCACGACGACGAGGAAACTGTCACCTGCACTGTCAGTAATAATGTGAGTTTTACCTGAATTCAGAGGGTTTGGTTGGTCATCTTGTTCTTTCCTGCGTTGTGTTGCATGGATTCTCGTGATTCCTGCGATCGTGCATGAGCTTGTTTACTGAGCATGATGACTAGAGTATCAATTAGCCATGATTCGAGGAGCTTTTTAATAGCGAGTGGCGCCCCGTCTCCCGTGGACGTGGAGGCTCCTTTCCCGTATGGTTTTGTCGTGCTGCAGAAAGGTGCAGGCGGCCTCTGGGAGAGGCCATGAGTGTCACTTCCTCATCTTGGGTGACATAGCATTCGTTGATGGCACTCATGAGGTTCAGGGGAATATCATATGTTGCCTTCATTATGTTTTCTTGGTTACCTGCCATGAAAAATTTTGCACGCACAGAGAAAAAAGATAAACTTTGTAGTTTCTTATATTAACAAGTCACGTGAGTTATGGATTTGATGGAAACTAAAAAGTTGGTTGAGAAGGTCTCCACAGACGGCGGCAAGTTGTATGACCCAAAATATAGATCTAGATTTATACAATCAAATTTTATAATAAAGTAGGGTTAATTTTAATTAGCCAACATTAATATAAAAAAGATAGACCAAATGTTTTTGTAGTAAGATCCCACGTTTGCTATTGAGTGGCAATAAATGACGACAATAATGATATAGTAAATGATTGAAGAATATGAAAGTAGCAATAAATAATAATAATAATGATGATGATGATGATGATGATGATGATGATGATGATGATAATAATAATAATAATAATAATAGTAATAATAATAATAATAATAATAATAATAATAATAATAATAAATATCATTTAAGTAAATGGAGGTCACCCGAAAAGGATGATATTCTTGTATAATTCTTCTGACAATGATAGATAATGATAAGCCTTTGAATGTTCGGATCCTCCTTGGATCGGGGGAGAAAAAATAGATAAATATATGAGAAAGAAGGTGAACTTTGTATGTGTATGATAAAGGGAGAATCTTCAGAGAATGTCAATGTATTATTTTTTACGATGAATGTCCAATTCCCTCTATATATACATATCTTTCTATTTATAAGAGTACATGGGTCACAAACCCCTAAATAGTACGAATGAGAGGGATATTCACTGGAATATTCAACCACGAAACTAGTTGTTACTACTTTATTAAAGGGAGTGCTCGTCCCCGTCTCCGTCCTCTGTTGAGCCGCCTCGACCTCGTTGACGGTGTGTTGTTTTCTTGTGACATCGATCTTTTGAAGCCAAATCATTATATCTTGTTGACGATACGTGGAAGCCTTCGAAGGCTTCCTTCATATCGACTTGGTCCTCATATAATTATGGTAATTTTAGCTCATACACAAACAAGTCGTGCTCGTCATGAATTTGATTATGCCCTTTGAGTCGATCATTCTCAATGCGATGCCAACAATAATAAGAAATACATTTAACCACATGGGATGTTATTATTAAAAACAATACTCGATTTCAATATTTGTTGTAATATTGATTTGTTGTCAGTATTGCAAATAATGAGTAACTGTCTGGAAATACTGATTTGAAGAGTTTTTTGGGGTAAATATTAGTTTCACTCACGAAATCTTCAATTTTCACTTGAAAAATTAGATTGAAAGTTTGATATTATACTAGTTTTAGTTTCCAATAAGTTTTACTTTGTGTATTCGTAGGTGCTTTTGGGTTTTACTTGTAATTGTTTCCAAAGTTGTTGTCGAAGAATTGGCATTATATTTTGACGAATACCGTTTTTGTTCTCGAAAAGAAACAAACATGTTTAGGCAAGGAAAAAGAACAAATGTCATTCGAAAATAAAAGGTTCTGTTTTGATAATGAAATTCTTTTATTTTATATGACACAACAATTATTGAAGAGTTAAATTCTTTAAATATAAATATTTGGTACATATTTAAATATTTCTATCGTAAAACAACTTTGACAGAGGATACTTTTTTGTAATTTTTTTATATGTTACTTTTTCTTATATAAGAACAGAGAAGTGTCAAATTTTACCCAATATTATTCAAAATTGAGAAATCTTATTGTCCGTTAATTCAATATCTCATTTTTGTCATTGATCTCTAATCGAGCTCAAATTTAAGGGTAATTTTAAACCATACTCAAGAGTTCATGGGTAACTTTGAACTTTTGAGCCTGGGGGTCGTTTGTTGGTCTTGGTAGGAAATTTAATATTTGCATAGAACTAGTATTTGATTACTAAAGCAATAATATATTATATGTTATGTTGGAATTTATATATTATTCTATATGGTGCAACATATAAATTAAAAAAATTACTACTAAAATACATGGATAAGAATATTATTAAAGTGACCAAACTAATATTCATAATATTAAATATATTTTATTTTGTTCAAAATTTGAATATATATTTTAAATAATATAGTGTATACTATTATAAACTAAACATCCAAAAAGAAGTATTCATACAATATAATCTATATATTTTTAATTCGTGTTACAATCTTGTAGGAAATGGTATAACATAATGTATGTAAGAGGGGTATTTTAGTCATTTTACTGGTTAATAGTTAGGAGTCAGTATTACCGTTAAGAGGTTAGTTAAAGGTTAAAAGTTAGTTAATTAGTTAATTAACCTAATTTAACTATTCTATATAAATAACTAAATTTGTATTGTAAACACAGTTTTGTGAAATGAAAGAAAAGAATTTCATTATCTCTGTTTCGTATATTTCTCTTTCTCTTTCTCTATTTTCTCTCTTCTTCAACTAATCAATCTTCTTCTTCCTCTTCACTGTTTCATTACTGTAATTGCCCCTACAATTTCATGGTATCAGAGCTTTGAGCAAAGATTAATTGCTCAGTAAAAGATTCTTGGTTGTTTCGCAATATTATCTGTTCTTCGTCTACAAATTCTTGAAGTTTTTCATCAATGGAGACTGACAAAGATATAACCTCAGATGGAACTCAATCTGTACATGTAGCAACTGCTTCGCAAGGAATTGCTGGAAATCAAGTCCCAGGAATTGATTACAATCACCCTTTGTTTCTGTCACCATCAGATGTAAGTGGAATTCATATTATATCCTTTCAATTGACGGGAATTGAAAATTACTCGATGTGGTATCGATCAATGAGAGTAGCTCTGCTGGGTAGAAACAAATTGGGGCTGGTTGATGGATCTTGTTCAAAAGAAAAATTCCCAGAATGCAATTGGAATCACTGGGAAAGAGTTAATGATATAGTATTATCTTGGATCTTGAATTCTGTTTGAAGTGGTTTGCTTGGGGGTATTGTTGACCCAAGTCACTGCATAGTTTTGAAGATTGACAAATGACTGACCAGTTGAACTAGGTCCATCAGAGCATACATACTTGACCTGACGCACATGTACATGAATCATATATGCATAGGAGATGAATGCAATTGTGAAGTATCAATGAACAAGGAGAGTGTCTCCTAATGCGAAAAGGTTGCAAATTGATAAGAGAATAGAAGTTGAATTCAGCAAGGATAGTAACGAAGGAAGGAAGTTGAGTTTAATACGAACTCGTTTTCCCAGGTAGAGTTGTACCAGAATTGAACGACAAACTCAACAACTGACTCTACAATAATTGAAGTATTCTTGCTTGAATCAAGAACGCACAAGTGCAGAAGTGAATCAAGATCTGAAAGAAAAATTCCCAGATATTTTGCAAGCAGAATTACTGTGCAATACAAAGGCTACAGACCAGCTAGAAGAACCAGTTCCATCTGTTTGTCATTGAGTCTAGTTGGTTGTAGTAGGCGATTTAATATTGTATCTTTTCAGCTTTCATAGAAGCAATTGTAATAGGTACACATTGTTCAAGTTAGAGTTAACTTGAAGCTTGTAGAAATTAGCTAGAGGCTAGTTACTACGAAGGGATTAGAGTTAGTCCTAGGATTACAAAAGAGTTTATTTTGTAAGTCCGTTTGGCTCAGAGTTTTAGTGAAGAGTTTGAGAAAATCCTACTGAGGAGTAGGTTGTGGTTTTATCATCCTTTGAGCCAGCTGTTTTCCACGTAAAAATCTCTGTATTTTTACTTTACTGCTTTTATTATTTGTAATAGTAGAAGTTGGAATACCAAGAAGAACCAGGTTCTTCTAGAACTCGAAAATTGGGTACCACACAAATTAACCTATCTTCTTGTGTGGTATTGACGTCTAAAACATCAATTGGTATCAGAGCAGGTTATCCGTTTAAGGATAACACCTTGGAGAAGATCAAAATGAGTGCACCACCTGGAAACTGGGAAGGTCAATCAACTTCAAGGCCACCACTCTTCAATGGTCAGTATTACTCTTGGTGGAAAAACAGGATGAAGGACCACCTGATTGGAGAAGACTATGAACTCTGGGACATAGTCACTAATGGTCCTTTAGCTACCATGATGAAGACTGCTGAAGGTATAGAAATACCAAATAGTAGAGCTTACTGCACTGCTGAGGATCTAAAGAAATGGGAGAAGAATGCAAAGGCCAAAAAGTGACTAGTGTGTGGACTAGGTCTAGACGAGTACAACAGAATCCAAAGTTGCACCACTGCCAAAGAGATCTGGGATACCTTGCAAGTAGCCCATGAAGGAACACCTCAGGTAAAAAGGTCAAGAGGTACTCTACTATACTCTCAGTATGAAAACTTCACTATGAAAGAAGGAGAGACTATCCAAGAGATGTACACAAGGTTCACAACCTTGACTAATGAACTGAAGTCTCTTGGAAGAGTCATTCTTGAAGAGGACAGGGTTGAGAAGATCCTGACAAGGGTCTTGCCTATTTCCTGGGAAAGCAAAATCACTGCTATCCAGGAATCCAAAAATATGGCAACCCTGAGATTGGATGAGCTGATTGGAAACCTCACTGCCTATGAACTCAGAAGGCAGACAATGAAGATGGATGGTCCAAAGAAGGAGAGGAGTCTATCACTAAGAATAACTAAGGGAGCAGATATGGAGGATGATGAGATGGACATGATTACCAAAGAATTCAGAAATTTTCTCATGAGGAAGAAGGGCATCTCGAGAGAAGGAAACTACAACAAAGCAAAAGCTCCAGAAAGGCCAACCAACGAGGGATGCTACAAATGTGGTAAGACTGACCATCTCATCAAAAACTGTCCTCAGTGGAAGTAGAATGGAAAAAAGAGAGATATGAAAGAAGGAACAAGAAGAAGGAACAGGTCCAACCCAAGAAAACCACAACAAAGGCTATGGTTGCTGCTTGGGGGGAAAGTTCAGATGAGGAATCAGAAAATGTGGAGACTGAAGATCAGGCGCTCATGGCAATTGGAGAATCTGATAAGTAATCACATGAAGAACCAGAGGTATGTATCTCCCATATTAAAAACAAAGTAAAATTCCTATCTAAGGAAAAACTCTCTGAGTTGCTACTTNAGTGAATCTGAAAAGAAAAACACTGTCTTGTTGAACCAGGTTCATCCACTTGAAACTGAGATTCTATAACTAAAATCCTAAAAATTAAAGCTAAAGCTAGGATCCAGTAAAAAGGTTGTTGATTATTCTCATATCATGTTAGAAGAAAACGTGGGAAAACTAAAAGATAAGATGTATGCCAAGGATGAACAGATAAGAACTCTTAATGAAGAACTTGGCAAAGTCAAACATGAATTAGATCGAACTTGTAAATGGAATAAATCCCCTGATGCCCTAATATGGCTTCAAGAGAATCATAGTAGCAACCAGAGAGGGATTTTCTTTAGAAGTCAATTGCCCAAGTGGANTTTGTAGGTTCAAGTGAGAGGAGACAGCCAAATTTGGTATTTGGATAGTGGCTGCTCAAAGCATATGATAGGGAACATAGAACAGTTCCTTTCACTTGAAAGTCTCAAAGGAGGAAATGTCTCCTTTGGAAACGGAAAGAAAGGTGAAATTATTGGGGTTGGTAAGGTAGGTAATGATGACACACGATCCATTGAACATGTGTATCTATTAGATGGCTTGAAATATAGCCTGATCAATGTATCACAACTGTGTGACAGAGGAAACCTAGTTGCTTTTACTTCCAAAAAATATTTTGTGATAAACCTGCTTACTGACAAGATTATTTTGCAGGGAAAAAGAATGAATGACATCTATGTCATAGACTTGTCCACACTGTTGAAAATGAACTCACTTGCCTAAGTGTGTTGGACAGTGATCCCCTCCTGTGGCACAAACGACTTGGTCATGCGAGTCTAACTCAGCTTAACAAACTAGTCTCTAAGGACTTAGTGGTAGGACTTCCTAACATTAAGTTCAAGGAGGACAAAGTTTGTGAGGCATGTGCCAGGGGGAAGCAGGTAAGGTCCTCTTTCAAAAGTAAGAAAATAGTCAGTACCACCAGGACGTTGGAACTGGTTCATATGGATCTATGTGGTCCTATGAGAACTCTGAGTAGAGGTGGTAAGAGATATGTGATGGTTCTAGTTGATGATTATTCAAGGTTCACTTGGACCTTATTCCTGGCATCTAAGGATGAAGCATTTGATATGTTCACCTCATTTGTCAAGAAAACTCAAAATCAATTAGGACATCAACTAGCATCAATAAGATCTGACCATGGTACTGAATTTGAGAATGCTAAGTTTGTTGAGTTCTGTGATGAACATGGTGTCAATCATAACTTTTTTGCTCCTAGAACCCCACAACAAAATGGGGTTGTTGAAAGGAAAAGCAGAACTCTTGAAGACATGGCAAGAACCATGCTTCTATCTATCAAACTTCCTCATAGCTTCTGGGCTGAAGCAATAAACACTGCTTGTTACATAATCAAGAGATGCATGACCAAACCTCTGGTAGAGAAAACTCCTTATGAATTACTTAAAGGGAGAAATACCAACATATCCCACTTTAGGGCTTTTGGATGCAAGTGTTTTGTGTATAATAATGGCAAAGATTCCCTACGAAAATTTGACCCTAGAAGTGATGAAGGAGTATTCTTGGGATATTCATCACATAGCAAAGCTTATAAAGTGTATAATAAAAGACATGTGTGTAGAAGAAAGTGTACATGTTGTCTTTGATGAAACTAGAACTCTTGCTGAGAGACAGGAACCAGAAGATGAGGTGCTTGGACTGGTGAGAAGCAGTGATCATAGTGAAGCAAACATGGAAGGAGGAACAGGTGATGGACCAGGTTCAACTACCCCAAGCAACATGACAGGGGGAATTCAACAGATGCAACCTGGCCCTGATCCTGCTCCACAACAACAAGACACCATGGAATTGTCTAGTAATGAATAGCTGGTACTCAAACCACACAGATATCAGAGTTCTCACCCTCTTGAGAACATCATAACAGATTTGACATCCGGAATCCAAACAAGATCATCCTTGAAAAATTTGTGTGCGTTTGATGCCTTTCTATCCATGATCGAACCAAAGAACATTGGGGAATCCCTACAAGATGTTGATTGGGTAAATGCCATGCAAGAAGAGATGAATCAGTTTGAAAGAAGTTAAGTATGGCACTTGGTACCCAGGCCACTAGACAGATTAGTGATTGGCACCAAGTGGGTCTTCAGGAACAAGCTCGATGAGGATGGAACTGTTACAAGGAATAAGGCAAGATTAGTTGTTCAAGGGTATAGTCAAGAAGAAGGAATTGACTATGATGAGACCTTTTCCCCTGTGGCAAGACTGGAGGCAATCAGACTTCTTATAGCATTTGCTGCACACATGGAATTCACTCTTCATCAGATGGATATTAAGAGTGATTTTCTCAATGGCTATGTGAAGGAAGATGTATTTGTCAAGCAGCCTCCAGGTTTTGAAAGCAAGGAGTCACCTGGACACATATACAAACTAGACAAGGCTCTGTATGGTATCAAATAAGAACCAAGAGCATGGTACGAACGATTATCAAAATTCCTGCTAGAACATGGGTACAAACGAGG
>ML416295.1:230882-255740 GCA_005239525.1 Nicotiana knightiana | reverse complement strand
TGGATGAACCTGGTTCATCCGTTGATCAGAAGCTATACAGAGGGATGATTGGGTCTCTATTATATCTCACTACCAGCAGACCTAATATTGTGTTCAGTGTAGGACTGTGTGTTAGGTTTCAGGCAAATCCAAAGTAGTCCCACCTCACTGCAGTGAAGAGAATTTTGAGATATTTGAAAGGCACCACTGATTTGTGCCTTTGGTATCCTAAAGGTAGTAATTTCGACCTTGTAGGATATGCTGATGCTGATTATGCAGGTTTCCTGGTTGACAGGAAAAGTACTTCAGGTATGGCTCACTTTCTTGGCTCATGACTTGTGTCTTGGGCTACAAAGAAACAAAATTCAGTAGCCTTGTCTACTGTTGAGGCTGAATATGTGGCTGCAGCCTCCTGCTGTGCTCAGTTGCTATGGATCAAGCAACAACTCATGGACTTTGGTATAGATGTGGGATGCATTCCTTTTTTCTGTGATAACACTAGTGCTATTAGTATGACAAAGAACCCGGTTCATCATAAGAAAACTAAGCACATAGATGTTAGGCACCATTTCCTGAGGGATAACTATGAAAAATGAATGATCTCAATTGAATTTTGTGCTACTGATCAACAAATTGCAGATATCTTTACTAAAGCACTTAGTAGGGATCATTTTGAGAGAAACAACCTTGAATTAGGGATGATTAAAATCACCTTATTAAAAAAAATGATGAATTTTTTTTCTTGGCTAGAAACACTAACATAGATAATCAACCAGTCTAATTATTGCTCAGCATCATGACTTTACTGTCATACTCTCTTTCCATGTATTAATATGATTCACTGGTTGCTAATGACGTTTCTCTATCTTTGTAAATTGAGGCAAATTAAGGACTTTAACACGATGAACCTGGTTCATCTTACTAACAAGGTATGTGCTCATCTCCATACAATTATTGAACTAATTACAGTCACACATGAGCAGGGTTCTATCTATATTTGGTTCATTTCAAATTCTTTGTACTAATCCCTAAATGAACCCGTTCCAAGAAGTCACATCAGTACTCAATTAGCCTAGAGGTAGGGAACTCTTAACCGTCTAATCAATGACACTCCTACAACTATTAGACTTCCACTTGAATAAATATTCTACCCGTTGTATAATTAATAGCCATATCTTATATAAGGGTCATCATTACTCTCCTCTTCATAAAGTAACCGTCAAACCAAGATCATTAGTCTTCAAACCCAAAGCTGACCACTCTTTCTTTTCTTCCTAACAACACTCATAATCATGTCTTCACTACCATCTTCTTCTTCTTCTTCTTCATCACCAAATGGTGATTATGATGGAGGGAACTATGAATCAGATTCAAATTCTCCATCTATATACAGTTCTCAATCACCTGAAAACCCTCATATTCCTGAAAACCCTCCTGTTCCAGAACCCACATCTAACCCTAACCCATCCTCTCGTAGTCTTCGTGTAAAGGTTCTTGCTAGAAAATCAGTGGCTTCTAGGCCACGTGCAAAATTCTTGGAGGCAATTCTGCAGGCTGAAAAGGATAATAATTCTGAATCATCAAGTGAATCTTTTAAATCAGCCAACGAGGATAAAGCACCTGGTTCATCAAATTCTGAACAAGGTAATCTTGATGCAATTTCTGAGTCTGTTAATGCTGAGAATAGGTTTTTTCTGGTTGGGTCGGTAGTTGATGTTGAGGTGCCTAGTAGGCAAAGAAAATTGGAAAAAGGTAAAGTTCTTGAGGGAAAGGGATTTGGGGAGGATGGTACTACATTGACTATTTGTGGTCCCATTCCTGAGAAGGTTGGAGAAGATGTCACAGAGTTAGGGGAAGCGTAGTCGAGGAAGCAGCGGCAGGTCTAGCAAGCTTAAAGAAAGGAGTAGATGAACCTGGTTCATCTGAGGACGAGACACTGGCTTACAAGCTAAGGAAACTAGGGGAGACCTATAACCCCAAGAAAAGGAGGACTCAGAAGTCCAAGAAGGCTACTAGCCCAGTTCCTTCTAAGAAGAGAAAAGCTTCTGTAGCTGCTGATGTTCCTGTTCCTAAGGTGCGTACTACACGTAGTGCTGTGAGAGAAGACGAAGAACTGTTTGAGAAGGCTCTGCTTGAGAGCAAGAAAAAGAGAGTTGCAAAGGGAAAGGATAAAGTAGGAGAGCCTGTAGAGACTGTTGTTGTTGAAGAGGATACGATGGACCTAGTCCATCATGAGGAGCAGACTGCTCCTGTTGTTGTTGAGGCACCAAAATCAAAAAGGGCTAAGTCTTCTTCAAAGAAGTCAGCTACAGTGTCTGCCACACCTACAAGAACCGTTAAAAGGACCAGGTCCAAGGCAAGAAAAGTGAAGGTTGTTGAGAAAGATGATGATAAAGAGTAGAGTGGAGAAGATGGAGGGGAAATTGGTGAGGTGACTGACAGAATCACCTTGTTTGGCAAAAGAACAATTCTGAAAGGAAAGTTGTTAAAGGATCTAGAGGAACCTAGGATGAGATACCTGTTGGACACACTAGATGTTCAGGGTTGGAAGAACATGGTCCTTCACATGGAAAGAAGGTTGGCTAGAGCTGAACTGGTGGAGTTCATGGGTAATGCAGTGGTCAAGGACGGCAGGATCACTACCACAGTCAAAGAAATTCAAGTCTCCTTTGATGCTATAGAGCTGGGAGAAATTCTGCACATTCCTGACTAGGGCTACAAAGATTACACGAAGCAACGATGGCCTAGTTTGGATGGGATGGCCTCAGAAATCAATATTACCAGATTCTTCAGTGACAATGAAAGGGAAATTGAAAACCTAGGCCAGTCTACAAAAGTGAAATGAAGCCAGAACATAAGTTGCTCTTCGAGTTTGTCATCAAGTTCTTGCTGCCAAGACAAGAACGAAGGCACATAGCCAACTATATGGATCTGACCTTGATGGAATGTTTGTATAGGGGAAAGCAGATCAATTGGCCAGCCTTCATCATCCAACTTTTGGACAGAGTTGTGAATGGAACAAAAGCACATGCAATCCCATATGGCTTTATTCTGACTGTTGTGCTTGCTCATTTTGATGTTCCTGTGACAAAAGGCTGAGATGGCTACTACCAGGGACTATTTTGGGAAGGATACTTTGCTGACTTGCGATTATACTGTCAATGTTCCTGCAGATGAACCTGGTTCATCTAGGAAGCAGCCTGTCAACAATATAGTTAGAACTCTAGTGCAGGAAAGCGAGATCAAGGATATGGAAATCCTTCATTTGAAATCTCGTTTGATTGAGGTTGAAGCTGAGCGAGATGCTCTCAGGGCTGAATTAGCAAAAGAGAAGGAAATGAATGAGGGTGTTCTTAATCAGATGCTTTCTCTTCTACAAACCAAGACCACAACCTCCTCTGCACCTTCCCATCCTTAGGCTGTCCAGAGCTACCAAAACCCCTCTTAGACCAGTTGTTCAATTTCTGTTGTTTTAATTTTGTCTTGCTTATGGTTATGGCTATTTTTGTTTTTTTTTGTATGGTGTTTGATGTTCGTTCCTAATCAATGAATTTTTGTTGTTTTGTTATTGACTTGTCTCAATTTCTTAGATAGCTTACATTTATTGGTTTCTTATGATGATTAATCATGTTTGCACCTGCAGTTGCCTCAATGGCCGTGCGTAATTGTTAACAACACTGGTGAGTTTATCATTTTGCAAACTTTTCGATGATGCCAAAAGAGGTAAGAAATGTGCTTTTATATTTCAAGTGATATTTATAACATAATGAACTTGGTTTCTCTATGATAAATGCTTAAAAAACATACAAAGTGTTTGAAGTGTATACAGGGATACAGGGAGAAGCACAGAGTTTGTCATCATCAAAAAGGGGGAATTTGTTGACCCAAGTCACTGCATAGTTTTGAAGATTGACAAATGGCTGACCATTTGAACCAGGTCAATCAGAGCATACATACTTGACCTGACGCACATGCACATGAATCGTATATGCATAGGAGATGAATGTGATTGTGAAGTATCAATGAACACGGAGAGTGTATCCTAATGCAAAAAGGTTGCAAATTGATAAGAGAATAGAAATTGAATTCAGCAAGGACAGTAACGAATGAAGGAAGTTGGATTTAATACAAACTCGTTCTCCCAGGTAGAGTTGTACCAGAACTGAACGACAAACTCAACAACTGACTCTATAAATAATTGAAGTATTCTTTCTTGAATCAAGAACGCACAAGTGCAGAAGTGAATCAAGATCTGAAAGCAAAATTCCCAGATATTTTGCAAGAAGAATTACTGTGCGATACAAAGGCTACAGACTAGCTAGAAGAACCAGTTCCATCTGTTTGTCATTGAGTCTAGTTGGTTGTAGTAGGCGATTTAATATTGTATCTTTTCAGCTTTCACAAAAGCAATTGTAATAGGTACACATTGTTCCAGTTAGAGTTAACTTGAAGCTTGTAGAAATTAGCTAGAGGCTAGTTACTACGAAGGGATTAGAGTTAGCCCTAGGATTACAAAATAGTTTATTTTGTAAGTCTGTTTGGCTCAGATTTTTAGTGAAGAGTTTGAGCAAATCCTACTGAGGAGTAGGTCGTGGTTTTTTCACCTTTTGAGCCAGGTGTTTTTCACGTAAAAATCTCTGTGTTTTTACTTTACTACTTTTATTATTCCGCAACAGTAGAAGTTGGAACAGCAAGAAGAATCAGGTTCTTCTAGAGGGACAGCACTCGAAAATTGGGTACCACACAAATTAGCCTATCTTCTTGTGTGGTATTGACGTCTAAAACATCAGGTATAATGTACTCTTCTAGAGCTCAAGAAGTGTGGAATGATCTGCATGAGAGGTTTAATAAAGTAGATGGGTCAAGATCATTCAACTTGCATAAAGAAATTGCTACACTGACTCAAGGAACATCATCTGTTTCTGTGTATTTTTCGAAACTTAAGGACTTATGGGAAGAGTTTGAGGCTCTTGTTCCTGCTCCTGGTTGTGAGAGTGCAAGATCTAGGGAATTTGTAGTACATTTGCAGAAATTGAAATTGATTCAATTCTTGATGGGGTTGAACGAGTCTTATAGTCAAGAAAGAAGCTAAATCTTAATGATGAGTCCAACACCAACAGTGAATCAAGCGTATGGTCTAATAATTAGTGAGGACTTACAAAGGTCTGTGGCTGCTACTACAGGTCTGTTGGGTGCAAATCCAGCAATGGCTGCAAGTCATTATGATGTGGCTATGTATACCAAAACTGGACATGGAGGAAATCAAAAGTTCAGGAAGAATTATAATGTGCAATGTGAGTTTTGAAAAATGAAAGGTCATAGCAAAGAAAATTGCTATAAAATTGTGGGCTATCCTTAAGAATTCAAGAATATGAAGAAAGGTGGAGTTAGTGTTGGTAATGTAGCCTATAATGTAATGGCTGAAAGTAATGTTTAATTTAGAAATTCTGGAGTTAATGGATTCAATGATGGGAATTCTCAATAAATTAGTCCCAAACTGCAGGAAATGCAATTAGTCAAGGTTCAAACTATGCTAATTCAGAGATAGGACATGGAGCATGTACTACTCAATTAAAGGTTCAAGGATTGCCACCTATAACAACCTGCACTTTCTCTAAGGAGCAATATGAGCAAATCTTGCAAATTCTGAATAAGACTTCAAGGGTTAATGAGTCTGAAACTCCAACAACTAATGCGGCAGGTATTGACCTTGCTTGCTTATCCTCTACTAGTTCACATGAGTGGATAATTGATACTGGTGCCACAAATCATATGGTGGCTGATGTAAGCTTATTGAATAAGAATTCTGTTGTGCAACCAGAATTCCCAAAGAGGGTATTTCTACCTAATGGAGATATTACACTTGTGGCTCATACTGGTTCTAGTATATTACCAATAGTATTACTATCTCAAATGTGTTTCATATACCTCAGTTCAAGTATAATTTGCTATCTGTTTCCAAGGTCACTAAAGAATTAATGTGCTCAGTTGCCTTCTTTCCTGATTTTTGTATTTTTCAGAATCTTTTCAATGGGCAGATGAGAGCGATTGGTGGAGAAGATGGTAGATTATACATACTCAGTGGAAGTTTACATATAGTTAGGTCCTGTGAAGAAGTTTTGTGTGCAGCAAGTGAATCACCAGTAATAGTTGAAATCAAAACTGATGAAGATATAGATCTTTGGCATAAAAGATGTAGTCATATATCTTATTGTCTCAAAAGAATATTGTCTTCTGTAAAGACTGAAATAACAGCTGAAAAGATAGAAAGATGTACAGTATATCCATGTGCAAAACAAACAAGGTTGTCTTTTCCAATTAGCAATACAAAGTCTATTGTTTATTTTGAGTTAGTTCATCTTGATATGATCTATGGGGGACTTATAAAGTTCCTACATTTGATGGAAAAAAATAGTTTTTAACAGTTGTAGATGACTACACTAGGTTTACTTGGATTTTTTTGCTGAAATTAAAGTCAGATGTGAGCACTATATTACAGAAATTCATTCCATTAATCAAGAATCAGTTTGGAAACTCAATCAAAGTAATCAGAACTGATAATGGTACTAAGTTTGCGAACTCTATATTTGAAAGCTTGTTCAGCAATTTAGGGATTATTCATCAAAAATCATGTGCCTACACTCCTCAACAAAATTGAGTGGCTGAGAGGAAGCACAGACACATTTTAGAGGTTACAAGAGCCATTACGTTTCATGAAAATATACCAATCACAAACGGGGGACAATGTGTGTTAAGTGCAGCCTACCTAATTAATAGGATGCCTAGCACATTTATATGCAATCAAACACCATATGAGAGATTGTTTGGTAAGAAACCCAACTTAAGTCATTTAAGAGTTTTGGGATGTTTAGCCTATGCCAAAATAGTTCAAGAACAGGAAAAAATGAAACCTAGAGCAGGGATGACAATTCACATAGGTTATGCTACAGATCAAAAGGGATATCTACTATATGATTTAGATAACAAGTATTCTTTGGTAAGTAGCGATGTCAACTTCAGGGAAGACATATTCCCATTTAAACAGAATGCTGAAAAGTTCACTACCACAACTATATTTACTCATGATGACAGTGTCCAGCAGCTACTCTATGAGGCAACACAAAGTTAGAACTTACAAATTCTAGTAAAAGAATAGTCGATTCAGATGAATATCATAACACCTCACCCTTTGAACCAATTGATCAATCAAATGAAAATAACTCAGACACTCAGCTATCAATTCATCAAGGAGAATCAAGTCAAACAGACCACAGAATTGAGTCTCAACAGTCAGGTATGGTTCATACTACTCAACTAGTTCATATTAGCTCTAGATATCAGACGGAAATCAGAAAATCTCAAAGAGATAAAAGACCTCCTCTTTGGCTTCAAGATTTTGTATCTCTCAACATTCATCAAGACACACCCCATGCTCTAAAAAAGTAAATCAGTTATGAAAATGTTTCACCTAAGTATCAAGTCTTTACCTCTGCTATATCTACATCCATAGAGCCTAACTCCTATGTAGAAGCTATCAATGATCCTACGTGGATAGAAGCAATGAAAGCTGAAATTAAAGCTTTGCAAGATAATCATACATGGGATATTGTTAGTTTACCAGAAGGGATGCATCCAATAGGGTGTAAATAGATATACAAGATTAAGTACAAAGCCACAGGGGAAGTTGAAAGTTTCAAAGCCAGATTAGTGGCTAAAGGATTTAGTCAACAAGAAGGCATTGACTATCAAGAAACATTCAGTCCTGTTGTGAAAATGAAGACAACCAGAATTGTGCTAGCTATTACAGCTCAAAAAATGGCATATACATCAAATGGATGTATACAATGTCTTCCTTCAGGGTGATCTTTATTATGAAACTTATATGCAAATACCACAGGGCTTTAACAGTCAGGGGGAGAAGAAATCAGTATGTCGACTTGTTAAATCCCTATATGGTCTTAAACAAGCTCCAAGACAATGGGTTGCAAAATTAATTGAGGCTTTACTAGGTCACTCATTTCAACAAAGTCAGTTTGATCACTCTCTATTTTTCAAGAAAACCTCTGAGGGTACAACTATAGTACTTGTGTATGTGTATTATATGCTCATCACAAGAGACAGTCTCAACTTGATACAAAAGACCAAAACAGTTTTACAGAGTGCTTTCAAAATTAAAGACTTAGGTGAGCTCAAATATTTCTTAGACATTGAATTTTCTAGGTCCAAACAAGGAATTTTGATGCATCAAAGAAAATATGCTCTAGAAATCATCTCTGAAACTGGCCTAGGAGCTGTTAAACCAGCTATCACTCCTATGGATTACAACATAAATCTCACAACAAAGGAGTATGATAACAGCATCAAGACAAATAAAGCAAAAACCATTATTGAAGACAAAGAGACGGAGGATCACACTTCTTATCAAAGGTTGATAGGAAAACTACTCTATGTTACCATGACTCAACCAGATATTGCTTTCAGTGTTCAAACTCACAGTTAATTCCTTCAAAATCCTAAAAGATCTCACATGGAGGCAGCACTCAGAGTGGTAAGGTATTTGAAGAAACAACCTGGTCAAGGTGTCCTTCTGTCCAGCAATTCAAACAATACAGTCGTGGGATTTTGTGATGCTGATTGAGCTTCATGTCCTCACACCAGAAAATCAATTACAGGTTACTTAATTAAGTTGGGAGATTCACTAATATCTTGGAAGTCCAAGAAACAGATTACTGTTTTAAGAAGTTCAGCAGAAGCTGAATATTGCAGTATTGCAGCAACAGTTGTAGAGTTAATCTGGATAATTGGCCTACTTAAAGAAATTGATTTTCAAATCAAGCTATCAGTTGATATTTACAGTGACAGCAAGGCAGTAATGCAGATTGCAGCTAATCCGGTATATCATGAAAGGACTAAACATATTGAAATCGATTGCCACTTCATTAGGGAGAAAATATTGCAAGGACTCATTATAACTAAGTTCAACATGAATATCTTAGCTCCAAGCTAGGAGTATACAATATTTTTGCACTACCTAGCTTGAGGGGAAGATAGGAAATGGTATAACATAATGTATGTAAGAGGGGTATTTTAGTCATTTCACTGGTTAGTAGTTAGGAGTCAGTGTACCCGTTAAGAGGTTAGTAAAGGTTACAAGTTAGTTAATTAGTTAATTAACCTAATCTAACGATTCTATATAAATAACTAAATCTGTATTGTAAACACAGTTTTGTGAAATGAAAGAAAAGAATTTCATTATCTCTGTTTCGTGTATTTCTCTTTCTCTTTCTCTATTTTCTCTCTTCTTCAATTGATCGATCTTCTTCTTCCTCTTTACTGTTTCATTACTGTAATTGCCCCTACAATTTCAAATCTCTACATAATTTTTGTCTAAACTAAATGATTGTGACTTTTTAAAATAATTGTCATTTATGTCGTAAAATCATTATTTCAAGATTTGTGTAAAGAACGAATTAAACAAGAAAAAAGAAAAGAGAAAATAATGACGCGAAAACTTGATCATCAACCCCAAACGAGATAATAAAAAACAAAGAGAATGCAGACACGAAAGGTTAAGAGCAAGATTTTGAAAAGTTTTTTTTGGTCAAACAATAAAAAAGAATTATTTAATCAGTTATAATCTGTACATCTGCTAGTTCTTTTGTAAAGTTGAAAATGTGTCAAATTAGGAGATAGGCAGTTGGGGATGGCTGATGGATGACTTTGTAGTTAAGGTGGTGAACGTTAGTAATTAGTAGCATATTTTGGTCAAAACCTGCTATATATTATTTAATTCAATTTCAATAAAATACACAAATCACATTTTTTTAATTATTAGTACAATAACAATAAGTGTTAGTAGTATGTAGCACTATTAATTATTCTCTCTGTTTCCATTTAGTTGTTAGAGTTTTACACATCAAGAAAATATTACTTATAAGAAAAATTATTTGACTAATCTTTCCTTATTAATTCTTTAGTATTTGATCACATTCATCTATTTTCAATAAATAAGCTAACTCTATTTAACTTTTCATCTCTTACTGTGTAACTAATATCTAGATTATTAAACTCACTTAAGAGATGAAAGAATAATGTTGCGTAGATCAAAGTAGTTCTTGCATAGTAAATTTTGAATTTGACCAACATCTTTTGAAAAATGGATAGTTAATGCTAAGGGTGAAACTGAAAAAATATTTAACTCTTTCTTGAATTTTTAAAATGATAAGTATTTTAAGTAATTATTTTTGGAAAAGTTGATAACTAAATGGAAACGGATGGAATAATAATAAGTTATCTTTCTAGGTTTTTTCTTTTTTAAGATTTTGGCAAAATAATTAACTTAATAGTATTAACTATAAAGGGTATTCGACTAAATTATCTTTATCACTTCTTTAAATCAATAATGACTATGTATTTTTTGAATGGTAAGGTGAAATTGACAAATAATAATTAATGCGTTCTTAGTCTTCTAAAATGACAAATATCATGGATGAAAAATGTTTGTCAAAGTGACAGATAAAAAGGGCAAGAAAGAGTAAAAATAACAACAAAATATATTTTTTACGAAAAAATTTCGAACATATCCTAGTTATTCCAAATCTTAAAAATTGTGATTTAGACTGCTCGTGTAAATCTTAACAATGTAAATTTGTTTTAAAGTAAGCATAAAGCATGTTCAGTTTCACACTAAACAGTGTTCATTCGATTCAAACTTTTTACCAAAATTTACCTGTACGGATCGCTTCCAACGAGGGTCAGAGAGTAAATTACAAGAACTTCAATCCTGGCCAGTTAACCTTTACAGTAACCCTTAAACCACGATGCTCCTCACAACCCTTTAACGGCCACCTGCCTAAATGGGTTTATAAGCATCACCGGTTAGGTTGGCCTAACCAAGGTTTACTGTCGAAATTAGCTGCCTGATCTATATATATCTTAACCTATAACCTCATTGGGGTGACACAATAGGCTTTTTAATAACAAAACATTCTTTGCAATTAACCTTCGAGTACTAAGTCCAACACTTACCTGTTTAGCCTATCATTTAGGCTAACAATACTTCAAAAAGTGAAGAAGGAAGAAGAAGAACAGTACCAGAGACCTTCGAGCTTGGGGCTAAGTGACCTCTTTTTCTTATTATAAATAAGTTGAAAGTATTAAAGAAGGATTTTTTACAAGAGTAGAGAGAAGCTAGTGAGAAAGGAGAGTGTTGGCTAATGCCTGCCTTCTCTAGTGAATTCTTGATCCTTATATAATGGATCATAGCTAAAGAAAATAAAACTAATGGTCGATAAAATAATTACAACTTGGGGTCGACAAAACTAAAAGTTAAAAGAAAAACGGACAAACAACTTTAATTAAAGTAGATTCTTTTATAATGGAGGGGTCCGCCTGCTTTATTAAAACTTGTTTTTATTACCCCGATAATTGATGTATGAGACCTTCTATTTAATAATGGGAGGGACCGCTTGCTTTACTAAAGCTTGTCTTTTCCTTTGTTGTCCTTTCTCGCAGAAGATTCTTCTGCACCTTCTTTCATTTTCTTGAGGAATTCTTCAATTTCTTCAAGATTGGCTTCTGCACTGTATTGTGGTTGAGCTTCACCTGCTATGGAGGTTTCTTCATCAGAAGTATTGCTGATGGAAGCCATTGATATATCATCGCTAATTTGTGCTTCAAAATTTCTTGCTAAGTCCTTCTTTATCTCTTCGAATTATGAAGCAAGAATTTCTTTTTTTGGAAATTGCTCCTTTCTTCATTTGAAGCTTCTTGGTAACTTGTTGAAATGGACTTGATTCTGCCACTAAAACATTTACCTCTTGCTTGACATATATGTCAATTTGTGTCTGAATTGGTTGGATCAAGTCATCACCATAGATTTTTCCATGTTTATCTGCTTGGTGTAACTTGCTCCAGAATTTATTATAAAAGATCCTTTGGAGACATGGAATTCCATCATTGGTATAACCAATTTGAACATTCCACTTCATACTCCATGGGATTGGAAATTCGATAAAAAAATGNTTCTACATAATCCCAGTAGTTATATTTGACTGCGACCTTTTGGTCTGGATGAGTATATTCTCGATCCTTCAAGGTACTGATTCCCCATTCATCAAAGGGAATTACCCTTTTAATGATTATTTTTGAAAAACTATAAGTTTTTCTTATATTGGCAGGATAGAAGTGCTGAATTTCAGCTGATCCTGTTGTTGAGAGTATTATCTCATAATGCATTCTGTATTTGTATGCAGGTGTAGCATATGATACAGTATCAAAATATCGGGTCATTAGTTGCCATGGACTATCCTTCCATTTAAGGTCGAATTTTTCTAAAAGAATTATTAACTCTTTTTCTTCCTTTTGGTTATAAACCTCAAGGTTTTCATGACTATCCTCTGATATCACTGAGAAGTATGTTGGTACATTTGATGATGTGCCTTCTTCATTTTTGGATTTTATAAAATCCACGAACTCCTTATATAAAGGATGATCTGTATTACCTCTCGTGATGTTAGCAGCTATTAGCTGTTGATTTCCTATTTGGGCGAGAATATTATTCCCTCTTTCATAGGAATATCATTAGGAAAAAGAGTACTGTTAAAAACAGTAGAAATGCCTAAGCAATTAAATCTACTTAATAAGTGGACTATACCTTTAGTCAAACCTAAGGTAATATACCAATTAGGTACCTTTGAAAAAATTGGTTTAAAACAAGTAGTTAAAACTACTGAAGAGACTATCACTATAGATAGTGACCATGCTACCTTCAGGTTATTATCTGAAAATGATTTAGCCCCTTATAGGAACTCACATAGATTTATACATATAGGCTTAATACAAGTCGCCTTTAAGCCACTTACTTTAAGAGGCTTACCTGAAAGCTTCATTGCAGCTCTCAGAGATGGCAGAAATCAAAACTGTGAAAAGCCGCTTATAGGGACTATGCAAACCAGTTTGGCTTATGACCCTGTTTATTTCAATGCTTATCCTAATTTGCAGATTTCTCTTAACGATGAGAATTATTTAAATGCTTTAATACTTAGCATTAAATTACATGGTTATGATTATTTGCCGGGTACAGAAGTTATATGTATCTGTTATAGGATTTATTTCAAACCGTTATATACTTTGAATCCTATGTGCAAAATTATGGATTTCAAAAATGAAACTATTCTTATAGAGACTAATTTTGGAAGATCCAAAGTTACTACTAGGAGACCTATAAAATGGGATGAAATAGATTTTCCCAAAGAATGGGTCATAGAGAAAGAAGTGACTCCTCAAAATACTGGTAATACTGAGGTAACTGAAATAGAGCAAACCTCAGATGGAACAGTTAAAATCAGGTTCAATGAGCCCGTTAAAACTGATAATATCAGTTTATCATCTAGATTAGCTAGATCAAATTCCTCTTATATTTCTCCAATTGATTATGTGGTAGATTTTCCATCAAGAGCATCTATTTCACAAATTAGAGAAAATTATAGAGTTGATAATATAAAAATTAGTCAGGATAATATAGTCAAGGTCAATTCGGACCCTAACCCGTCTGCATCCGAAATGGATTTCTCAAATGGTGTAGATGATGGTTGAAAACCAAATAGATTTTAGTCCGGGTTCACCGACGAGAAATTTAATTCTTCAAGAATTTTTAAAACCTAGATGGAATATTTTCAGAAAATGGTTCTTTAAAAATTTTAATGATGAATTAACCCAATTCCTCAGATATAATTTTTATAATGACATAAGCAAGAAAAATAAGATTATTGCTTTTGTTCCTTGGTTTATGTCTAAACATGTCTACAATTATATTTCTGTATTAGAAAGAGATTATACTCTCACTAGTGGAAAAACAACCAAATCTGTTTTCCCACCACAACAATCTTTTCAAATAGGAGAAAAAGATAAAATAGTTTATTTTACTGCTTTTTCAAAATTATTTGAAAATGAGGTAGCTACTATTACAGTTAAAAATGTGAATACTATGCTCACGCAGAATAATTATACTAATATGTATGTTAGTATTCTGGGCGAACAGATTATTACAATTCAGGAAAAATTGGACAAGCTCATAACTGAAGTCCAAAAAATTCAACAGAAGGATACTAAAGGTAAAGAACAAATTGCTACTACAAGTATCCAACCTCCGCCAGAGGTAAGAGACTTTAAATTAAAAAGTCTTGATGACATTGAAGAACTTCTCAATAAGAAGTTTGGTGAATTTAAAGTTAACCCTTTAAGTTTAGAGCATATGTCTGATAAAGGGAAAAATTTAAAGGTAGACGATGAGATTAATAAAATCTCTGAAAAGTATACTCGCAAACCTTACCAAAGAATGTTTTACTACCCGAGACCGACCCCGCAAGATGTTCTTCTAGAAGAACAAGATAATGACCACTACCATCAAGGGTACAGTGGATCAGACATCTATGAATGGAACATAGATGGCTTAGCGGATAGACAAATCTACACAGCAGTACATAGAATGCTTATGTACGATACTATATGTAAAGTTAATAAAAATACAGCTAGAGCTATTGCAGAAATGATAATAGTCAGTTTCAATGGTCAACTAAAGGGATGGTGGGATAATTATCTTAGCCATGACCAACGTGTTCAAATCATGAACGCAACAAAGATAGAGGATGATAAGATGGTCCAAAATTATGTCTATTCTTTAGTAATGAATATTATAGAACATTTCTCAGGAAGATGGTCTGATAATAGTGAGACTATTAGAACAGTGCTTCAAAATCTAAGGTGTAAAACCTTAACATCTTTTAGAGGGTACAAAGATGTTTTCTTATCCAGAGTGATGGAATTACCTGAAAGTAATAGTACTCATTGGAAGTCCAAATTTATTGATGGACTCCCGCCTTTATTTGCTGAAAGAGTCAGAAAGACTTTAAGAGGCACAACAATGAGTATTGATTATAACAATTACTCATATGGTAAACTATTCAGAGTTTGCACTCAGGAAGGTTTAGCTTTATGCAATGAGATTAAGCTAAATCAACAAATAAAAAAGCATCGTCTCAGCGAGAGACAACAATTAGGGGAATTTTGTGAATAATTTTCTATATATATTCCTTTTAATAAAAAGAATTCGCATGAGAAAAAGGATTTTTATAAGAAGAAAAAGGGGTCTCCTGAAAAATGTTTTACAAAAACTCAAAGGAGAAAAACTTTTCATAAAGCCCGAAAAGATTTTATAAAATCAAAAAATCCACAGGCCTGATATAAATGTGGAAGAATATGTCATTTTGCTAAAGATTGTAGAATCAAGGATAAAATAAAAGAACTTGACTTAGATGATCATATCAAAAAAAATTTATGTAAGATTCTTTTAAATTCTTCCCCAGAGATATCTGATAGTGATGAATCATCAACTAGTGAAGACTTACGAGTCCTCCAAGAAGAGAAATATATTTCATCTTCTGAAGATGAGCAAGAACCCTATGATAAGGGACAATTCTCAAAACAATGTTGTGATTCCGGGAATGATCTTTATAATATCTATTCCCAATTTAAAGACTTGAATATCAATGTCTTAACAAATGATAGTATGATAGAACTTTTAAGGGCTATTAAAGACCCTGAATTAAGGTCCCAAATTATTGATAAACTTCCTACAAGTTCTGAATTAGGAACGGAGATAGAAGAAATTCCATCTCAGAAAGGACCTTACACTATGTCTGAAATTAGAAGGCTTATTAAGAACAAGTCTCAACCTGATAGGTTAACAACTGTTCAAGATTTAAGTATTGAGATTAATAATCTCAAGAAAGAGATCTCAGAGTTAAAGGCTTCTAATGTAGCCTTAGATGAAAGAATTTTTAAATTCGAGAATTCTGACACTGAGAATAGTAAAGACTTTAGTACTAATATTACTGAAGATAATACTGGTGTAGGTACTTCTGATGGCATTAGTACTAGTAAATTACTAGGAGAAATTGATTATGCTGAGGATGAATTTTTACAAAAACTCCAGTATTTTACTACCTAGAAGTTTTTAATAAAAATAACTCTTTTAATTGATTATAATTTTAAAAGAGAGTTTACTGATTTGTTTGATAGTGGAGCAGATTTAGATTGTATAAAAGAAGGAGTAATACCTTGTAAGTATTTTTATAAAACTACTCACCATTTAAAAAATTCTGGTGGTGGGCAAATGGGTATTTCTTACAAATTACCTAAGGCTTATATATATGCCAAAATGGTGTTTGTATAGCGGAAAGCTTGGTTTTAGTAAAAGACATAGCTCAGGACGTTATTTTAGGCATCCCATTTTTTCATAAAATTATTCCTTTTACCAATTGGGATACAAAAAGTTTTACTGAAACTTTTAATGGAAAAGGAATTACTTTTGAGTTTATAACTCAACCAATTCAAAGATATTTGAATGAAATTATTTCTAATAATATTTTTTCAAAAATTAGACAAATTGATTTTCTAAAAAATGAAATTTTTTTTATTACGATTATCCAGGATTTAAAGAATCCTAAGCTGATAGAGAAAATTAGTTATCTCTGAAATCAATTTTCTATTCACATTTGTGGGGACCATCCCAATCAATTTTGGAATAGAAAGAAACATATTATAAGTCTTCCTTACGAAGAAGACTTTTCTGAGGAAAATATTCCTACCAAGGCTCGTCCTTGCCAAATGAACTCAGAATACCTAGACATGTAAAAAGGAAATTGATTCCTTACAACAAAAGAGTTTAATAAGACANAATTCCTAATAAAAAAGATTTATTAGATAGACTTCACGGTGCCATTATATTTTCCAAATTTGATTTAAAATCAGGATATTGGCAAATCCAGATATCTAAAAATGATAGATATAAAACGGCTTTTAATGTTCCAATGGGCCAATATGAATGGAATGTTATGCCTTTTGGTTTGAAAAATGCCCCTTCTGAATTTCAGAAAATTATGAATGATATTTTCATACCATATACTGATTTCATTATTGTCTACATAGATGATATTTTAGTATTTTCAAAGACTATTGAAAATCATTTCAAACATTTGGATATTTTCAAAAAAATTATTATCCAAAATGGTTTAGTGATATCCAAACCAAAAATGTTTATTTTTCAAAATAATACCAGATTTCTTAGTCATAACATAGAAAATGGTAGAATTATTCCCATCCATAGGAGCATTGAATTTGCTTTTAAATTTCCTGATATCATTACTGATAAAACCCAGCTTCAAAGATTTTTAGGAAGCTTAAATTACATCTCTTCTTTTATAAAAGATTTATCAAAAGATACTGCTCTTCTTTATGATAGACTAAATAAGAACCCAGGAGCATGGACTGATAATCATACAGAATCAGTCAAAAGAATTAAACAAAAGGTTCATAACCTTCCTTGTTTAACTCTTGCAAACCCCAATTGGGAAAAGATTGTTGGAACGGATGCCTCTGATATTGGGTACGGTGGAATACTCAAACAGTGTTCCCCAAATGATAAACAAGAATGTCTTGTACAATTCTACTCAGGGAAATGGAATGATTCCCAGAAAAATTATGCTACTGTGGCTAAGGAAATCCTTGTTATAGTAAATGTGTTATGAAGTTTCAAACTGATTTATACAATCAAAAGTTTTTAATAAAAACTGATCGCCAAGCTGCAAAGTTTATCTTTAATAAAGATTTCAAACATGATGTTTCAAAACAAATGTTTTCAAGGTGGCAAGCTTTATTAGCCCCTTTTGATTTTGAAATCATATATAAAAAAGGGTCAGAAAATACTCTCCCTGATTTTCTTACTAGAGAATTTTTAAACTCATAAGTTATTTGCCGAATTATTTCAGACTATGAGGCCTACATATAGACCCCCTCGGAATCGAGGAAAAGGAAGGACACATTCCTATGGAAGAGGGAATAATATTCTCGCCCAAATGGGAAAATAACAACTAATAGCTGCTAACATCACGAGAGGTAATACATATCATCCTTTATATAAGGAGTTCATGGATTTTATAAAATCCAAAAATGAAGAAGGCACATCATCAAATGTACCAACATACTCCTCAGTGATATCAGAGGATAGCCATGAAAACCTTGAGGTTTATAACCAAAAGGAAGAAAAAGAGTTAATAATTCTTTTAGAACAATCCGACCTTAAATGGAAGGATAATCCATGGCAACTAATGACCCGATATTTCGATACTGTATCATATGCTACACCTGCATACAAATACAGAATGCATTATGAGATAATACTCTCAACAACAGGATCAGCTGAAATTCAACACTTCTATCCTGCCAATACAAGAAAAACTTATAGTTTTTCAAAAATAATCATTAAAAGGGTAATTCCCTCTGATGAATGGGGAATCAGTACCTTGAAGGATCGAGAATATACTCATCCAGACCAAAAGGTCGCAGTCAAATATAACTACTGGGATTATATAGAAAGTTTTAATAAAACTTTTCTCTATGAAAATCCTAATAGGAAACACTCTTGGTTTATTAAAATTTGTTCTAATATGATGATTCAACAGATCCCAAATTGGTTCTATAAATGGTGGAAATTATATGGTCCATCATTAGAAATTCTTCCTCCAAATTTTAAAAAATTATATAGTCAATGGGTAGATATATCTCCCAAAATTATTTCATTACAAAAAGATAATATCTTTTACGATGGCATAGCAGCCATGTATTTTTTTATCGAATTTTCAATCGCATGGATTATGAAGTGGAATGTTCAAATTGGTTATACCAATGATGGAATTCCATGTCTCTAAAGGATCTTTTATAATAAATTCTGGAGCAAGTTACTCCAAGCAGATAAGCATGGAAAAATCTATGGTGATGACTTGATCCAACCAATTCAGACACAAATTGACATATATGTCAAGCAAGATGTAAATGTTGTAGTGGCAAAATCAAGTACATTTTAACAAGTTACCAAGAAGCTCCAAATGAAGAAAGGAGCAATTTCCAAAAAAGAAATTCTTGCTTCATACTTCGAAGAGATAAAGAAAGACTTAGCAAGAAATTTTGGAGCACAATTAGCGATGATATATCAATGGCTTCCATCAGCAATACTTCTGATGAAGAAACCTCCATAGCAGGTGAAGCTCAACCACAATACAGTGCAGGAGCCAATCTTGAAGAAATTGAAGAATTCCTCAAGAAAATGAAATAAGGTGCATAAGAATCTTCTGCGAGAAAGGACAACAAAGGAAAAGACAAGCTTTAATAAAGCAAGCGGACCCTCCCATTATTAAATAGAAGTCCCCATACATCAATTATCGGGGTAATAAAAACAAGCTTTAATAAAGTAGGCGGACCCCTCCATTATAAAAGAATCTACTTTAGTAAAAGTTATTTGTCCATTTTTCTTTTAACTTTTAGTTTTGTCGACCCCATGTTGTAATTATTTTATCGATCATTAGTTTTGTTTTCTTTAGCTATGATCCATTATATAAGGATCAATAATTCACTAGAAAAGGCAGGCATTAGCCAACGCTTTCCCTTCTCACTAGCTTCTCTCTACTCTTGTAAAAAAATCCCTCTTTAATACTTTCAACTTATTTATAATAAGAAAAAGAGGTCACTTGGCCCCAAGCTCGAAGGTCTCTGGTACTGTTCTTCTCCTTCTTTCTTCACTTTTTGAAGTATTGTTAGCCTAAATGATAGGCTAAACAGGTAAGTGTTGGACTTAGTACTCGAAGGTTAATTACAAAGCATGTTTTGTTATTAAAAAGCCTATCGTGTCACCCCAATGAGGTTATAGGTTAAGAACTATATAGATCAGGCATCTAATTTCGACAGTAAACCTTGGTTAGGCCAATCTAACCGGTGATGCTTATAAACCCATTAAGGCAGGTGGCCGTTAAAGGGTTGTGAGGAGAATCGTGGTTTAAGGGTTACTGTAGAGGTTAACTGGACAGGACTGGAGTTCTTGTAATTTACTCCCTGACCCTCGTTGGAAGCGATCCTTAAAGGTAAATTTTGGTATCAGAGGTTAACTGGCCATGACTGGAGTTCTTGTAATTTACTACCTGACCCTCATTGGAAGCGAAACTTAAAGGTAAATTTTGGTATCAAAGCCATGTTAGTAAAAACCTGAGAAGTCTAAGTCTGACACTAGTTTCTTAATGAATATCATTAGAAAGAAGACTAATGTTAAAAACAGTAGAAAAGAAGAATATGAATTGCCTCAGCAATTAAATCTACTTAATAAGTGGACTATACCTTTAGTCAAACCTAAGGTAATATACCAATTAGGTACCTTTGAAAAAATTGGTTTAAAAGAAGTAGTTAAAACTACTGAAGAGACTATCACTGTAGATAGTGACCATGTTACCTTCAGGTTATTATCTGAAAATGATTTAGCTCCGTATAGGGACTCACATAGATTTATACACATAGGCTTAATACAAGTCTCTTTAAACCACTTACTTTAAGAGGCTTATCTGAAAGCTTCATTGCAGCTCTCAGAGATGGCAAAAATCAAAACTGGAAAAAGTCATTTATAGGGACTGTGCAAACCAGTTTGGCTTATGGCCCTGTTTATTTCAATGCTTATCCTAATTTGAATATTTCTCTTAACGATGAGAATTCTTTAAATGCTTTAATACTTTGCATTAAATTACATGGTTATGATTATTTGCCTGGTACAGAAGTTATATGCATCTGTTATAGGATTTATTTCAAACCGTTATATACTTTGAATCCTATGTGCAAAATTATGGATTTCAAAAATGAAACTATTCTTATAGATACTAATTTTGGAAGATCCAAAGTTATTACTTGGAAACCTATAAAATGGGATGAAATAGATTTTCCCAAAGAATGGGTGATAGAGGAAGGAGTGGCTCCTCAAAATACTGGTAATACTGAGGTAACTGAAATAGAGCAAACCTCAGATGGAACGGTTAAAATCAGGTTCAATGAGCCCATTCAAACTGATAATATCAGTTTATCATCTATATTAGCTAGATCAAATTCCTCTTATATTTCTCTAATTGATTATGTGGTAGATTTCCCATCAAGAGCATCTACATCACAAATTAGAGAAAATTATAGAGTTGATAATATAAGAATTAGTCAGGATAATATAGTCAAGGTCAATTCGGACCTTGACCTGTCTGCATCCGAAATGGATTTCTCAAATGGTGTAGATGATGGTTGAAAACCAAATAGATTTTAGTCCGGGTTCACCGACAAAAAATTTAATTCTTCAAGAATTTTTACAACCCAGATGGAATGTTTTCAGAAAATGGTTCTTTGAAAATATTAATGATGAATTAATCCAATTCTTCATATATGATTTTTATAATGACATAAGCAAGAAAAATAAGATTATTGCTTTTGTTCCTTGGTTCATGTCTAAACATGTCTACAATTATATTTCTGTATTAGAAAGAGATTATACTCTCAGTAGTGGAAAAACAACCAAATCTGTTTTCCCACCACAACAATCTTTTCAAATAGGAGAAAAAGATAAAATAGTTTATTTTACTGCTTTTTCAAAATTATTTGAAAATGAGGTAGCTACTATTACAGTTAAAAATGTGAATACTATGCTCACGCAGAATAATTATACTAATATGTATGTTAGTATTCTGGGCGAACAGATTATTACAATTCAAGAAAAATTGGACAAGCTCATAACTGAGGTCCAAAAAATTCAACAGAAGGATACTAAAGGTAAAGAACAAATTGCTACTACAAGTATCCAACCTCCGCCAGAGGTAAAAGACTTTAAATTAAAAAGTCTTGATGACATTGAAGAACTTCTCAATAAGAAGTTTGGTGAATTTAAAGTTAACCCTTTAAGTTTAGGGCATATGTCTGATAAAGGGAAAAATTTAAAGGTAGACGATAAGATTAATAATATCTCTGAAAAATATGCTCGCAAACCTTACCAAAGAATGTTTTACTACCCGAGACCGACCCCGCAAGATGTTCTTCTAGAAGAACAAGATAATGACCACTACCATCAAGGTTACAGTGGATCAGACATCTATGAATGGAACATAGATGGCTTAGCGGATACACAAATCTGCACAGCAGTACATAGAATGCTTATGTATGATACTATCGGTAAAGTTAATAAAAATACAGATAGAGCTATTGCAGAAATGATAATAGCCGGTTTCACTCGTCAACCAAAGGGGTGGTGGGATAATTATCTTAGCCATGACCAACGTGTTCAAATCATGAATTCAACAAAGACAGAGGATGATAAGATGGTCCAAAATTCTGTCTATTCTTTAGTAATGAATATTATAGAACATTTCTCACGAAGATGGTCTGATAATAGTGAGACTATTAGAACAGTGCTTCAAAATCTAAGGTGTAAAACCATAACATCTTTTAGATGGTACAAAGATGTTTCTTATCCAGAGTGATGGAATTACCTGAAAGTAATAGTACTCATTGGAAGTCCAAATTTATTGATGGGCTCCCGCCTTTATTTGCTGAAAGAGTCAGAAAGACTTTAAGAGGCACGTCAATGAGTATTGATTATAACAATTACTCATATGGTAAACTATTCAGTGTTTGCACTCAGGAAGGTTTAGCTTTATGCAATGAGATTAAGTTAAATCAGCAAATAAAAAAGCATCATCTCAGCGAGAGACAACAATTAGGGGAATTTTGTGAATAATTTTCTATTGATATTCCTTTTAATAAAAAGAAGTCGCATGAGAAAAAGGATTTTTATAAGAAGAAAAAGGGGTCTCCTGAAAAACGTTTTACAAAAACTCAAAGGAGAAAAACTTTTCATAAAGCCCGAAAAGATTTTATAAAATCAAAAAATCCACAGGCCTGTTATGAATGTGGATGAATATTTCATTTTGCTAAAGATTGTAGAATCAAGGATAAAATAAAAGAACTTGACTTAGATGATCATATCAAAAATTCTTTATGTAAGATTCTTTTAAATTCTTCCCCAGAGATATCTGATAGTGATGAATCATCAACTAGTGAAGACTTACGTATCCTCCAAGAGGAGAAATATATTTCATCTTCTGAAGATGAGCAAGAACCCTATGATAAGGGACAATGCTCAAAATAATGCTGTGATTCCGGGAATGATATTTATAATATTTATTCCCAATTCAAAGACTTGAATATCAATGTCTTAACAAATGATAGTATGATAGAACTTTTAAGGGCTATTAAAGACCCTGAATTAAGGTCCCAAATTATTGATGAACTTCCTACAAGTTCTGAAGTAGGAACAAAGATAGAAGAAATTTCATCTCAGAAAGGACCTTACACTATGCCTGAAATTAGAAGGCTTATTAAGAACAAGTCTCAACCTGATAGGTTAACAACTATTCATGATTTAAGTATTGAGATTAATAATCTCAAGAAAGATATCTCAGAGTTAAAGGCTTCTAATGTAGCCTTAGATGAAAGAATTTTTAAATTAGAAAATTCTGACACTGAGAATAGTAAAGACTTCAGTACTAATATTACTGAAGATAATACTGGTGTAGGTACTTCTGATGGCATTAGTGCTAGTAAATTACAAGGAGTAATTGATTATGCTGAGGATGAATTTTTACAAAAACTCCAGTATTTCACTACCTAGAAGTTTTTAATAAAAATAACTCTTTTAATTGATTATAATTTTAAAAGAGAGTTTACTACTTTGTTTGATAGTGGAGCAGATTTAAATTTTATAAAAGAAGGAGTAATACCTTCTAAGTATTTTTATAAAACTACTCACCGTTTAAAAAATGCCGGTGTTGGGCAAATGGGTATTTCTTACAAATTACCTGAGGCTTATATATGCCAACATGATGTTTGTATAGCGGAAAACTTTGTTTTAGTAAAAGACATAGCTCAGGACGTTATTTTATGCGTCCCATTTTTTCATAAAATTATTTCTTTTACCAATTGGGATACAAAAAGTTTTACTGAAATTTTTAATGGAAAAGGAATTACTTTTGAGTTTATAACTCAACCAATTCAAAGATATTTGAATGAAATTATTTCTAATAATATTTCTTCAAAAATTAGACAAATTGATTTTCTAAATAATGAAATTTGTTTTATTACGATTAGTCAGGATTTAAAGAATCCTAAGCTGATAGAGAAAATTAGTTATCTCAGAAATCAGTTTTCTATTCACATTTGTGGGGACCATCCCAATCAATTTTGGAATAGAAAGAAACATATTATAAGTCTTCCTTACGAGGAAGACTTTTCTGAGGAAAATATTCCTACAAAGGCTCGTCCTTGCCAAATGAACTCTGAATACCTAGATTTATGTAAAAAGGAAATTGATTCCTTACAACAAAAGGGTTTAATAAGGCCTTCTAAGTCTAAATGGTCTTGTACTGCTTTTTATGTTAATAAACATGTCGAACAGGAACGAGGAGTTCCTAGATTAGTTATTAATTATAAACCCCTTAATAAGGTTTTAAAATGGATTAGATATCCAATTCCTAATAAGAAAGATTTATTAGATAGACTTCAAGGTGCCATTATATTTTCCAAATTTGATTTAAAATCAGGATATTGGCAAATCCAGACATCTGAAAATAATAGATATAAAATGACTTTTAATGTTCCAATGGGCCAATATGAATGGAATGTTATGCCTTTTGGTTTGAAAAATGCCCCTTCTTAATTTCAGAAAATTATGAATGATATTTTCATACCATATACTGATTTCATTATTGTCTACATAGATGATATTTTAGTATTTTCAAAGACTATTGAAAATCATTTCAAACATTTGGATATTTTCAAAAAAAATCATTATCCAAAATGGTTTAGTGATATCAAAACCAAAAATGTTTATTTTTCAAAATAATACCAGATTTCTTAGTCATAACATAGAAAATGGTAGAATTATTCCCATCAATATGAGCATTAAATTTGCTTCTA
>ML416295.1:203382-225882 GCA_005239525.1 Nicotiana knightiana | reverse complement strand
CACAAAGCTTCATATTGCCCAGATTCAACTCAATTTGTTAGTTAACCTTAGGTGAGCATACAACATGTTGAGAACAAACAATTACACAAAGAGGGGACAGGGGTTGGGGACACAGGAATTGTTCATACCAATTGAAGTCAATTATACAGAAAAATAAGAGTCTGAAGCACAAAGTAAACATGTTGGCTTAAGGAAATAAACAGGGAAAATTGAACCTTAAACACAGAAGTAAACATCTAACAATAAACATGAAAGATTAGAATTTGAACACAGAAGTAAACATGTTAATTAAAGTGATCAACAAAAGTAAACATGCTGGTTGAAACAATAAACAGGAAGAATGAAACTTAAACAGGAGTAAACATGTTGATGAAGACAGTAACAGGAAAGGACACAGAGTTAAACATGTAGTAGTTAAACTAGTACAGAAGAGACATGGCTTAAAGGAAGTAAAGCAACAGGAAGCACACATATTTGAACTCCATAGTATAATGAACGACATTAGGAGGAGAAACATACCAGTTAAAGGAAGAAAACAGAAGGTAGAGTAGGCAATATTCAATAGTCTAGCCTTGGCTTTCAGCCGGCTAGACAAGCAATGAGCACAAGTAGCAGAGAGATGAGAGAAAAGTATGTGCGTGAGTGTGTGTTTTTTGTGAACTATATCATTTTTCCTTTTTCCTTGAAGAGTCAGAATGAGAGTGTATCTATAGTACTTAGGGGGTAAAATAAATAAGGTAAAGGAAATCACCGTTCAATCAATTAAAATCAATCAGCCAATTACGAAATCAACTCTTGTAGAGAAATCCGGAAAAACCCCTTTAATTGGGGAGAATCAGTTAACGGTCAGAACTGGGGCTCAACTAAGGCAAGAGATCAATACCATACCATATAGGGAGTCAGTCAAATCCCAAACTGTACTGATAATTAATTAAGGCAAGTATAATCAATCAAGGTCACAAATAAGGAAACAAGTAAAAATCCTAGCAAATACGGATTTTAACAGGATAATCATTCGAATACCTAATAGGAATCAATCAGTAGAACTCTCAAAGAATACTGATTTTAACAAGAAAGGTTGTTCAAATCCCTAATAGAAATCAATCAAGTAAAAAAACCCCACAGAATACTGATTTTAACAAGAAAGGTTGTTCAAATCCCTAATAGAAATCAATCAAGTAAAAAAACCCCACAGAATACTGATTTTAATAGGGAAAATCATTCAAGTCCCTAAATAGAATCAATTAATATGACTGGTTCACAGAAATAAACATAATAATTGAAAAAATAGAAGAAATCAGTGTAACCATTAGAAACATCTAGGGTTCGAGTATACATGCGAAGATTAACCAAACACGTAAAGAGATGGCTAGATTAAACATTGAAAGCAGAAAATCGTTTTAAAGAGGAGTTTGGGAAGAACCCTAGTTTCAGAAAGAGTGAATAGAAATCGAAGCAGGTAATTAAAACCAAAGATTTCAAAGGAAAACCCCTGATAATACTCGAATCACTTCAGATCTATAAAGATCTTAGAAGATTCGAACAATAGTGAAACTAGGGTTTTTCAGAAACAGTAGAGATGAAGAAACTCGGCCAAAAACCCATGGACTCATACTGAAAACAAGAGGAAATCCATACTCACGAACAAAAAATGGCCTTAGACAGGCCGGTAAGCAAGTTTCTGGCAAGAACAGGTTGGATCTCCATGAGATTTTCTCAAGGATCCATGAAATCAAACAGACAGGAAGCATAGAAAGCTAGTAGTGGTCGGAGAATGCATGAAAACTCCATAGATGAGAGCTTTTCGTCGGTGACGGTGATTAGGGTTAGGAGTGAGTTGAGTGAGAATGGGAGAGGTTAGGGAACCAGTGACGGCGTAAATGAAAGAGTGAAGAGGGGTTAGGGGGGTTGGTGAATTAAAATGGTAAGTAAGGTTGTGGACCGTTGATCTAAAGGATCAACGATCACGATTAAACGGGGTTATTGGGTCGGGCAAGTATAGATTGGGCTTAGGGGTGAATTGGGCTGGTGTATTAAGGGGTTTGGGCTGATGTATAGTGGTTAGGTCCGAAAAATTAAAGGAATTAAGAGGTTATTTGTTCAATACCTAATTAGTTGACAAAAGTAATTTATAAAAATAGTTAACGGATTATTAAAAATTATTTTCATGCACAAAAATGTTTTAAAATAATTATTCAATATTTTAAAATACAACAAGTTATTTTTCTGGTAAAGTAATGTAATAATGCATGCATGGGCTATAATTGCAAAGTTATTGCAATTATAACCTAAGAACTGTAAATGTGGCTATTTAAGCTTAATATAAATATAAATAGAAAAATTAAACCACGAAATTGTTATAAAGTCATTTGTAATGCAGTTAGTAATTATTTATATAAATAAAAATACTAGGATAAGTTAATTAAAATCCTTAAAAATGCAGAAATTATGGAAAAATGTTAATTGATGCTAATGCATAGTTTTGAAGGTATATATGCAATTTTGAAAATATCATAGAAAAAAATTGGGTATCAACAATTGTTTATCATTGTCCCTCCACTCATTCATAACATCATCATTTAATATCCATTGTATTAAATTGGTTTAAACGCAATTCTACGTTACTAGTGCTAACATGTGTTAGATCTAGAATTTATTATGTTTAACTAGGATTTATCCATCATTTTCTTGTTTAATTAGTTTAACAAAAGGTTTCACACTATTTGGTCAAACAATCTGGCGCCGTCTGTGTGGAATTTTCTAGTCAAAGTCATAGTTTTTCTAGATCTAAAAAAAAATAGCACAACACAAAAATTTCTTTTTCCTACGTGCACAGTCTAACATGGCAGGTAATGAAGAGGAAAGACTGAAGGCGGTGGCAGGTTGTGATGACCCAAAGGGTCATCTTGTGTTTTAGAACTTAATTTTGCGCCCGTTAGCCTTAAAAATCTCATTTCTACCCTCCTCAATTTTCTTGCGCAGTCCGGGCGTGTTTCCGGAAAGCTTCCTATGAGAAAAATTTAAGAAACAATGATTTCTCACTTTAAAAATGATTTTTAGTTGACTTCGGTTAACATTTTGAGTAAACGGACCCGGACCTGAACCCGTATTTTGATAGTCCTGATGGGTCCGTAGTAAAATATGGGACCTGGACGTATGCCCGAAATCGAATGCCGAGGTCCCTAACTCGAGATATGAATTTTTGACTAAAATTGAATTACAGAAAATCAATGATTTTAAAGAACGTGCTTGATGTTTAATCTTGCTGGTATCGGGTTTGTATTTTCGTTTCGGAGCCCGGTATAGGTCCGTTATGATATGTGTACCTTGTCTATGAAATTTGGTAAGAATCGGAGCTGATCTGACATGATTCGGACCTTCGGTTGAGAAAATAGTACTTTTAAGGTGTTCTTGAGAATTTCATTGGTTTTGGTGCTAAATCCATGATTTTAGGTGTTATTTTGGCGATTAGATTGCACGAGCGAGTCTGTATGATAATTTTAGACTTGCGTGCATGTTTGGTTTGGAGCCCCGAGGGCTCGAGAGAGTTTCGGATAGGCTACGGGATGTTTCGGACTTAGAATTTCTAGTGTTTAAACTATTTCTGGTGCACAGGTATTTTGTGCTTCGCGATCGCGAATCCTCTCACGCGATCGCGAAGGGGAAATTTGCCAGTGGTGGTTTTACTCTACACAAACGCATGGATTAGGTTGCGAACGCGGAGCAACGGGGGTGTTACCCTTTGCGACAGTGACCTGTCTATCGCAAACGCAAAGAACAAGGGACCTGGGGGAGGGGTCAGTAACCTTCTATGCGAACGCCGTACTTGGATCGCGAAAGCGGAGGCTTGAGGGGATTATGCCTTAGAGAATGCGTGGGTTACCTTGCGAACATGTAGGCCAATAGGGCCAAAGCTTCGCGATCGCTACAGGTTTCTCGCGAACGCGATGAAGACCTATCCAGTGTTTTAAAAACAGACTTCAAGACAGGAATTGTTCAAAATTTCATATCTTCTTCACTAGAACTCAACCTTGGGCGATTTTTGAAGTGGGAATTCAACATCAAATCATAGTTTTGTATTCTTAAACTCATTTCCTCCAATTTCCATCAACACCCATTAGATTTCTAGTCCTAAATCTTGTTCTTTAAGGGTAGAAATTAGGAATTTTATGAGAATTGGGGATTTTGTAAATTTGCAAATTTAGACTTCGATTTGGGGTCGGATTCCGAAACCAATTACATATTCGGGATCAGGGGTGAATGGGTAAATGGATTTTGGTACGAACCTCGAGTTTTGACCAAGCGGGCCTGGGGTCGGTTGTTGACTTTTTGGGAGACAATTTGGGAACTCTATAATTGTGCATTGAAATTGATTTTTTAGCGATAATTGATGGTATTAAGCTAATTATGATTGGATACAAGCGGAATGGAGGTGAATTCTAGAGGAAAAGCGGTACTTGAGCAGTGAGTGGCATGCGGATCGAGGTAAGTGTTGTGTCTAACCTTTGCTTGAGGAATTAGGTATTGTTTCCTATTTACTATGTGTTGATTTCTGAGTACAATGTATAGGTGAGGTGACGAGTACCTATGCGTTGTTGTCGAGTCCTAGCATGCGAGTGAGTCTTATTCTTGTGATCGAAGTATTCTTTATTTGTATTATTCAAGCTTAGACTAGATATTCTTATGTGGTTATTGTTTTTCGTTGTTTGGGTGAGGAAGAGTGTAAAGCACGAAGGGTGATACCGTGCCATTTCATATTCATTATCATTATCATTATCATGTGAGGAAGAGTGTAAAGCGCGAAGGGTGATGCCATGACATTGCATATTCATTATCATTATCATGTGAGGAAGAGTGTAAAGCACGAAGGGTGATGTCGTGCCATTGCATATTCATTATCATTACATGTGAGGAAGAGTGTAAAGCACGAAGGGTGATGTCGTGCCATTTCATATTCATTATCATTATCATGTGAGGAAGTGTGTAAAGCACGAAGGGTTATGCCGTGCCATTTCATATTCATTATCATCGTTTCTGTCATTTATTAAGGAGGATGATAGTAAAAGCATGAAGGGTGATGTCGTGCACTTGTTTATGCTATGTTTTTAATATTTCTATTGGTGCAAAGTATGTTGATGTTGTTTTTCTTTACTGTTACCATTCTCATGATTTTGTACTCCCTCCCCCAGCATGTTCTCCCGCTCTCAGTATTGCTCGTGTTGCTTCTATTATTTGTTATTATGCCCGTACATTATTTATCTGCACAGGATTATGTTGTCACCTTGTCCTAGCCTCGTCACTACTTCGTCGAGGTTAGGCTTGGCACTTACCAGTACATGGGGTTGGTTGTACTGATACTGCACTCTACACTGTTCTGTTCAGATTACGGTACTGGACCGAGTTGATCCCGTGTGGATTTGCTGACTTCTATCCCATAGGAGACCCAAGGTAGATCTGCCGGCGTTCGCAGATCCCGGAGTCCCCTTCTAGCTACTTCAGTTTACTGTTTCTTTTATTCGAAAATAGTTGTATTTTTCTTCAACCAGTATTTGTAGTAACTCTTAGAAGTTCGTAAATTGCGACATCATACTCTGGGTAGTGTGTATGAATATTTGGATTATGATGAACTTCTGCACTTCTTTAATCTGTTATGTTTTAAATTATTGTTATTTAGCGAATATTTTAAACAGTTAGTGTATTAAATCTCTAATTGTTGGCTTTCTTGGCAACTGAATGATTAGGCGCCATCACGGTCCCGACGGTTGGAAATTCGGGTCGTGACAAATTGGTATCATAACACTAGGTTGCTTAGGTCTCACAATTCACGGACAAGCTTGGTAGAGTCTGGGGGAACGGTACAGAGACATCTGTACTTATCTACAGAGACAATAAAGTTAGGAACAAGTTCACTTTTATTCAACTTTGTTGTGTGATTCTTGATATCTCAGTACTGATTGAACTCTTCTATTCTTATTCTCTCGTAGATGGCGAGAACACATACCACTTATTATGATGATCAGCAGCCGGATCCTCCAGCAGCAGCTCCTTCGAGGGGCAGAGATCGAGGCCGAGGTCGTGCCAAAGGTCGAGGTAGGGGCAGGGCTCAGCCTAGGGCCCGAGCAGCAGCTCCAGCTGCGGAGACTCAGGTAGAGTTCGACGAGGAGGTTCCAGATCAAACTATTCCTGCCAAACCAGCTCAGGTCCCAGAGGGGTCTATTGCCACCCCGGTGCTTCAGGATGCCTTGGTCCGATTAGTGGGCATTATGGAGAGTGTGGCCCAAACTGGCGCAATTCCCATGGCACCAGCCATATCTCAGGCTAGAGGAGGAGCCCAGACTCCTGCTACTCATACTCCGGAGCAGATGGCTCCCCAGTTTCAGACTCCAGCAGCTTATCTAGTCAGAGTAGTTTAGCCGGTTGTTGCGGCACAGCCCGTGGATGGGTCAGCTATGTCCTTTAAGGCTTTGTGGAGATTGGATAGGTTTACCAAGCTTTTTCCAGTTTGTTTCAGTGGTGCTACTTCATAGGATCCCCAGGAGTATCTTGATAGCTATCACGAGGTTCTTCGGAACATGGGTATATTGGAGACCAGTGGGGTCGAATTTGTTGCTTTCTAGTTGACTGGTTCCGCCGAGAAATGGTGAAGGGATTATCTATCGACCAGAACAGCTGGGTCTCCTGATCTTACTTGGATCAGTTCTCACATCTCTTCTTAGAGAAGTTTCTGCCTATCACCTTGAGGGAGGAGCGTCGCCGTCAGTTCGAGCGTCTCCAGCAGGGCAGCATGACTGTTACTCAGTATGAGACTCGTTTTGTGGATTTGGCCCGTCAAGCTATTCTTTTGCTCCCCACAGAGAGAGAGAGGGTGAGGAGGTTTATTGAGGGTCTTTCTCAGCCTATTAGATTGCAGATGGCTAAGGAGACAGGGAGTGACATTTCTTTCCAGGATGTGGCCAATGTAGCCCGACGAGTCAAGATGGTTCTTGGATAGGGAGGTCAGGGGTTGGACAAGAGACCTCGTCATTCCGGTGGATTCAGCAGTGCCTCATCTAGATGCGGGAGTACTTATGGTAGAGGCCATCCTCCCTGGCCATTTCATTCAGCACTCCAGGCATCCCACGGTGCCCCAGGTGGTCGTGGCTCTTATATGCCTTATTCTGATCAGCCAGCTTACACTGCACCACCAACTCCTATCAGTGCACCTCCTCTTCAGAGTTTTTAGGGTGGTTATTCAGGTCGACAGGGCCAGTTTGCTGGGCAGCAGTCTCAGTAGCCGAAGTCTTGTTATACTTGTGGTGATCCGAGGCGCCTTTATAGATATTTCCCTCATGCGTCGAACAGCTTATAGAACCAGAGTTCTTGTGCCATGGTTCCAGCACCAGTAGTTGCGCCCTCTGCTCAGCCAGCCAGAGGCAGGGGTCAGGCAGTTAAAGGTAGGGGTTAGATTGTTAAAGGTGGAGGTCAGGCCATTAGAGGCGGAGGTCGCCAGCTAGAGATCGTCCCAGGGATATGATTCAGAGTGGTGGGGATCAACCCCGATGTTATGCTTTCCTAACCAAACCTGAGGCTGAGTTATATGATGTTGTCATTACAAGTACTATTTCATTTTGCAGTAGAGATGCTTCAGTTGTATTTGATCCAGGGCCTACTTACCCCTATGTGTCATCTTATTTTGCTTCATATTTGGTTGTATCTCGTGATTCCTTGAGTGCCCCTGTATATGTCTCCACCCCTGTAGGAGATGCTATTGTTGTAGATCGTGTATATCGCTCGTGTGTGGTCGCTATTGGGGGTCTTAAGACCAGTGTAGACCTTTTTCTTCTTGATATGGTTGATTTCGATGTTATATTGGGCATGGATTGGCTGTCACCTTATCATGCTATTTTGGATTGTCACGCCAAGACAGTGACATTAGCCTTGTTGGGGTTGCCTCAATTAGAGTGGAGAGGGACTCCCGATCATTCCTCTAGCAGGGTTATTTCTTATATGAAGTCTCAACATATGGTCGAGAAGTGGTGTTTGTCCTATTTGGTTTATGTTTGTGATTCTAGTGTTGAGGTTCCTTCTGTGCATTTTGTGCCTGTTGTTCGTGAGTCTCCTAAGGTATTTCCTGCAGACCTGTCGGGGACGCCACCCGACATGGATATTGACTTTTGCATTTACTTGGCTCTAGGGCACTCAGCCTATTTCTATTCCGCCATATCGGATGGCCCCGCTAGAGTTGAAGGAATTGAAGGAACAATTGCAGGATTTGCTTAATAAGGGCTTCATTAGACATAGTGTCTCACCCTGGGGTGCACCAATGTTGTTTGTGAAGAAGAAGGATGGGTCTATGAGGATGTGCATACATTATCGGTAGTTGAACAAAGTCACCATTAAGAACAAGTATCAGTTGCCGAGGATTGATGATTTATTTGATCAGCTTTAGGGTGCCAAGGTATTTTCAAATATTGACTTGAGATCTAGCTACCATCAGTTGAGGATTAGGGCATCTGATGTCCCTAAGACAGCTTTTCGGACGCGGTATGGGCACTATGAGTTTCTAGTGATGTCCTTTGGGTTGACTAATGCCCCAGCAGCATTTATGGACTTAATGAACCGAGTGTTCAAGCCTTATTTGGATTCCTTTGTGATCGTGTTTATTGATGACATCTTGATATACTCCCGCAGTCGGAAGGAGCATGAGCATCACCTCTGGATAGTGCTCCAGACTTTGAGGGATAGTAAGTTGCATACTAAATTTTTGAAGTGTGAGTTTTGGTTGGATTCAGTCGCTTTCATGGGTCACGTCGTATCAGTAGAGGGCATTCAGGTAGATCCTAAGAAGATTGAGGCAGTCAAGAACTGTCCTAGACCCACTTCAACTATGGAGATCAGGAGCTTTTTTGGGTTTGGCGGGTTATTAATTTCGGTTTATGGAGGGGTTTCATCTATAGCAGCTCCGATGGCTAGGTTGACCCAGAAGGGTGCCCCATTCAGATGGTTGGACGAGTGTTAGGCTCGGAGCAGTATTGATGTAGGAAGGTAGGGTGATTGCATATGAGTCTCGACAGTTGAAGGATCATGAGAAGAATTACACTATTCATGATTTAGAGCTGGCAACCATTGTTCACGCGCTGAAGATTTGGAGGCATTATCTTTATGGCATGTCGTGTGAGGTTTTCACAGATCATCGCATCCTTCTGTATTTTTTCAAGCAAAAGGATCTCAGTTTGAGGCAAAGGATATGGTTGGAGCTATTGAAAGACTATGATATCACCATATTGTATCATCCGGGAAAGGCCAATGTGGTGACCGACACATTGAGTAGGAAAGCAGTGAGTATGGGAAGCCTTGCATTCATTCCAGTCAGTGAGAGGCCGCTAGCTTCAGATGTTTAGACTTTGGCCAACCAGTTCTTGTGGTTGGATATTTCAGATCCCAATCGTGTTCTAGCTTGTACAGTCGCTCGGTCTTTCTTGTTTGAGCATATTAGAGATCGGCAGTACGATGATCCTCACTTGATGGTCCTTAGGGACACAATTCAGCACGGTGGTGCCAAGTAGGTTACCGTTGGAGATGACGGCATTTTAAGGATGCAGGGTCGTGTATGTGTGCCTAATGTTGATGAGCTTTGTGAGTTGATCCTTGAGGAGGCTCACAGTTCTCGGTATTCTATTCACCCCGACGCTGCCAAGATGTACCAGGACCTGCGACAGCATTATTGGTGTAGGAGGATGAAAAAGGATATAGTTGCTTATGTGGCTCAGTGCTTGAATTGTCAACAGGTGAAGTATGAGCATCAGAGACCCGGTGGTTTGCTTCAGCAGATGGAGATTCCTGAGTGGAAGTGGGAGCATATCACAATGAACTTTGTTGTTGGGCCCCCACGGACTTGGAGGAAGTTCAACGCCGTGTGGGTTATTGTGGATAGGCTGACTAAGTCAGCGCACTTCATTCCTGTGGTAGTTACCTATTCTTCAGAGCGGTTGGCAGAGATTTGTATTCGGGAGATCGTTCGTCTTCACGGTGTGCCCGTTGTATATCATTTTTTATCGAGGTACGCAGTTTACCTCGCACTTCTGGAGGGTAGTACATCGTGAGTTGGGTACGCGGGTTGAGCTGAGCACAACATTTCATCCTCAGACGGACGGGCAGTCTGAGCGTACTATTTAGATTTTGGAGGATATGCTCCGCGCTTGTGTTATAGATTTTGGAGGATCGTGGGATCAGTTCTTGACCCTTGCAGAGTTCGCCTACAACAATAACTACCAGACGATCATTCAGATGGCTCCCTATGAGGCATTATATGGTAGACGGTGCAGGCCGTCAGTTGGATGGTTTGAGCCGGGAGAGACTCAGTTATTGGGTGCAAATTTAGTGCAGAAGGCCTTGTACAAGGTCAAGATTATACATGATCGACTTCGTACAGCTCAGTCCAGTCAAGAGAGTTATGCCGATTATAGAGTTCGTGATGTGGTATTCACGGTCGGGAGAGAGTATTGCTTCGGGTATCACCCATGAAGGGTGTCATGAGATTTGGAAAGAAGAGCAAGTTGAGCCCTAGGTATATCGGGCCTTTTGAGATTCTTGATAGAGTGGGAGAGGTGGTCTATAAACTTGCGTTGCCTCCAGGGTTATCATCAGTTCATCCAGTATTACATGTGTCCATGCTCCGGAAGTATCATGGTGACCCGTCCCACGTATTAGATTTCAGTGTCAAGTTGGACAAGGATCTGACTTATGAGGAGGAGCCGGTAGCCATTCTAGACCGGTAAGTTCGTCAGTTGAGGTCGAAGAGTTATCCTTCAATTCGAGTGCAGTGGAGAGGTCAGCCTGTTGAGGCAGCTACTTGGGAGTCTGAGTCGGACATGCAGAGTAGATATCCCCACCTATTCGCCAGTTCAGGTACTTTTTTATGTTCGTTCGAGGACGAAATTTTGTTTTAGAGGTGGAGACTGTGATGATCCAAAGGGTCATCTTGTATTTTAGAATTCAATTCTACGCCTGTTAGCCTTAAAAATCTCATTTCTACCTTTCTCGATTAGCGTACGTAGTCTGCGCGTGTTTTCGGAAAGCTTCTATGTGGAAAATTTTGAGAAACAATGATTTTTGGCTTTAAAAATAATTTTTAGCTGAATTCAATAAACGTTTTGAGTAAACGGACCTGGATCCGTAAAATATGGGACCTGGGCGTATGTTTGGAATCGAATTCCAAGGTCCCTAGCTCGAGATATGAATTTTTGACTAAAATTGAATTATAGAAAATCAATGATTTTAAAGAACTTGCTTGATGTTTAATCTTGTTGGTATCGGGCCCGTATTTTAGTGCTGCAGCCCGGTACATGTCTGCAGTGATATTTGTACCTTGTCTGTGAAATTTAGTAAGAATCAGAGCTGATTTGACGTGATTCGGACCTTCGGTTGAGAAAATAGTACTTTTAAGGTGTTCTTGAGAATTTCATTGGTTTTGGTGCTAAATCTGTTGTTTTAGGTGTTATTTCAGCGATTAGATTGCTGGAGCGAGTCCGTATGATGTTTTTAGACTTGTGTGCATGTTTGGTTTGGAGCCCCGAGGGATCGGGTGAGTTTCAGATAGGCTACGGGATGTTTCAGACTTAGAATTTCTGGTGTTTCAATTGTTTCTGGTGCACAGGTATTTTGTGCTTCGCAATCGCGAATCCTCTGACGCGATCGCGAAGGGGAAATTGGGTAGGGGTGGTTTTACTCTATGCGAACACGTGGATTAGGTCACGAACGCGGAGCAACGGGGGTGTTACCCTTCGCAAACGCGACCTGTCTATCGCGAACGCGAAGAACAAGGGACCTGGGGGGAGGGGTCAGTAACCTTCTAAGCGAACGCGACATTTGGCTCGCGAACGTGGAGGCTTGGGGGGGAGTATACCTTTGTGAACGCATGGTTTACCTCGTGAATGCTTATGACAATAGGTCCAAAGCGTCGCAATCACGACATGCTTCTCGCGAACGCGATGAAAACCTGTCCAGTGTTTTAAAAACATACTTCAAGACTGGAATTGTTCAAAATTTCATATATTCTTCACTAGAACTCAACCTTGGGCGATTTTTGAAGTGGGAATTCAACCTCAAATAATAGGTTTGTGTTCTTAAACTCATTTCCTCCAATTTCCATAAACACCCATTAGATTTCTATTCCTAAATCTTGTTCTTTAAGGGTAGAAATTAGGGATTTTAGGAGAATTGAGGATTTTGTAAATTTGGGAATTTAGACCTCTATTTGGGGTCGGATTTCGGAACCAATTACATATTTGGGCTCGGGGGTGAATGGGTAAACGTATTTTGGTCCGAACCTCGAGTTTTGACGAAGCAGGCCTAGGGTTGATTTTTTACTTTTAGGGGAAAATTTGGGAACTCTATAATTCTGCATTGAAGTTGATTTCTTTATTGATGGCATTAAGCTAATTATGACTAGATACGAGTGGGTTGGAGGTGAATTCTAGAGGAAAAGTGGTACTTGAGCAGTGAGTGGCCTGCGATCGAGGTAAGTGTTGTGTCTAACCTTGGCTTGATGGATTAGGTATTGTTGCCTATTTGCTATGTGTTGATTGCTGAGTACAACATATAGGTGAGGTGACAAGTACCTATGTGTTGTTTTCGAGTCCTAGCATGCGAGTGAGTCTTATTCTTGTGATCGTTATATTATTTATTCGTATTATTCAAACTTAGACTAGATATTCATTATGTTGTTATTGTTTTTCGTTGTTTGTGTGAGGAAGAGTGTAAAGCACGAAGGGTGATGCCGTGCCATTTAATATTCATTATCATTATCATGTGAGGAAGTGTGTAAAGCACAAAGGGTGACGTCGTGCCATTGCATATTCATTATCATTATCATGTGAGGAAGAGTGTAAAGCACGAAGGGTGATGTCGTGCCATTTCACATTCATTATCATTATCATGTGAGGAAGAGTGTAAAGCACGAAGGGTGATGTCGTGCCATTTCACATTCATTATCATTATCATGTGAGGAAGAGTGTAAAACACGAAGGGTGATGCCGTGCCATTTCATATTCATTATCATCGTTTCTGTCATTTATTATGGTGAGGATGATAATAAAAGCACGAAGGGTGATGCCGTGCACTTGTTTATGCTATGTTTTTAATATTTCTATTGGTGCAAAGTATGTTGATGTTGTGTTTCTTTACTGTTACCATTCTCATGATCTTGTACTCCCTCTCCCAGCATGTTCTTCTGCTCTCAGTATTGCCCGTGTTGCTTCTATTATTTGTTATTATGCTCATACATTATTTATCTGCACAGGTTTATGTTGTCGCCTGTCCTAGCCTCGTCATTACTTCGGAGACGTTAGGATCGGCACTTACCAGTACATGGGATCGGTTTTACTGATACTGCACTCTACACTGTTCTGTGCAGATTACATTACTGGACCGAGTTGATCCCATGTGGAGTTGCTGATTTCTATCCCACAGGAGACCCAAGGTAGATCTGCCTGCGTTCGCAGACCCTGGAGTCCACTTCTAGTTACTTCAGTTTACTGTTTCTTTTATTCGAAAATAGTTGTATTTTTCTTCAGCCAGTATTTGTAGTAATTCTTAGAAGTTCGTGAATTGCGACACCAGACTCTGGGTAGTGTGTATGAATATTTGGGTTATGATGAACTTCCGCGCTTCTTTAATATGTTATGTTTTAAATTATTGTTATTTAGAGAATTGTTTAAAGAGTTAGTGTATTAAATCTCTAATTGTTGGCGTTCCTGGCAACTGAATGGATAGGCTCCATCACGGTCCCTACGGTGGGAAATTCGGGTCGTGACACAACTGCTAATCTCATAAACACCATCAATGAGGTTAATGGAACAGGCGGGGAGAATGTGACGCCAAACACTTCGCCTAAACGAAGTGGTTCACCCCTCCCTCACGGCAGCATCATAGCCTCCCATGGAAAAGGGGCATTAACGTCCAAAGAGGAAGAGGCACCACCAGTGAAACGGCTACTAGAAGCATGGCTAACGAGCACACTGACCAGCATACTCGACAGACCCGCCCAAAAAGCGAGAAGGGAGGATGTACGAGTCGGCATCACGTCAGCAACTGATGAGCAGCACGACCCTTCTCCTGTAACAGGTATCACTCACACCGTTAATGATGCAGGTAATAACACCCTTGAAGCCATCCTGAAGAAAATGGAGGAGATGGAGAACGAGAACAAAGCGCTCCGCGACCAAACGAGGGAACATCAAGAAAGAGTAGACAAGATACCGGGCACCCCAAAGCTGTTACCAAAATGGGACGCCAGCCGGCTCATGGAACAAGAGTATAGCAACCAGGCTGCACCACAGGCTATACCTAAAACATTCAAAATGTCGTCATACCTGAAGATATATGGCGGTACGACGGACCCCGAGGATTATGTCACCTACTACGTCACTGCCATGAAAGGCAATGACCTCGCCAAAGAACAAGTATCATCCATATTGCTGAAGAAGTTCAGTGAAACCCTAACCAAGGAGCATTGACGTGGTACTCACAATTACCTGCGCGGTCCATAAAAACATTTGAGCAAATAGCCAACAAGTTCATCACGGCCCATGTCGGGGCTAATAAAGCAGAGGCAAGGGTAAATGATATATTCGCCATTAAACAATCACCTGGCGAAGGACTCAGAGACTTCCTCACCCGATTCAACCATGTTAGAATGACTCTCGCAAATGTTTCTGAGGGAATGGCAGTAGCAGCTTTCCAAAATGGGCTGAACAGGAGCGGTTCGCGGGCGACCTGACAATTGTTGAGCCGACTCATGAAATACCCCCTACCACTTGGGATGAAATACACAATGCCTATTGTGCTTAGGTGAGAGCATACGAGGACGACCTTAACGGACCAATCCAACAGTTGACATCGGTCCAGATGGAGTCGAGAAAAGATTGAAGAAACGATAACAGAAGGGACCATGCATGTCCGCGTCTCAACCGTGAAAGACACCAGCCATACGTTAGAGTTTCCGTCATACCACCACCACCACCACCCCACCCGCCCGCCATGGTGACAGTCCATCCAGGACGCAGACAGGGACTCACCGAAATGAAAGAGGTATGCCTCCACTTCTCTTTGCTCACAATTTTTGTGTTTCTCCTTCAGAGATAGTCTACGCCCTAGAGAAGCTCGGACCAAAGGTGAAATTCCCACAAAAGATGAAGTCTGACCCAAACACCAGAAAGTCGAATGCCCTCTGTGAATTCCACCAAGAACGAGTTCACAAGACCGAGGACTGCATCGCCTTGAGGAAAGAGGTAGTGAACATGCTCCACCAAGGGCATTTGAGAGAACTAATGAGCGACCGAGAAAGGGCGAACCTCGCTTGAGGATGAGAATAGCATCAAGGCCCCACGAATCCACCCTCCCCAGCCCGCACCATCCAAATGATCAACGGTGGAGGCGATGACGCGACAATCAATAACGTAAAGTTCAAACCACCCATTAGTTGAAGCGATCAATCACCCATGAATAGTATGACGACCTTAAAGAAAGTATCATCTTCGACGAGTCGGATACCCATGGTTTCACCTTTCCTCACTATGATGCTCTTGTTATTACTTTGCGCATTTCAGATACTGATGTAAAATGGATTTTGGGAGATGACGGAAGCGGCGCGTGCATTATCCACCCTTGAGTTCTCACACAAATATGGCTCGAAGATAAGATAGTGCCACACTGTATCACACTAACATGTTTTAACAATGCAGTTGAACGGACTTCTGGAGAAATCACATTACCCGTTCTGGTCGGTGGTATCACCCTGGAAACAATGTTCCACATTATGGATCAAGATATGGCGTACAATGCCATCATAGGACGACCTTGGATACATGCCATGAGGGACGTCCCATCTAGCTTATATCAGGTCGTCAAGTTTCCCACCCCATGGGGAGTATTCAGCATCCACAGTGAACATCGCACAGCCCAAGAATGCTATCGCATTGCCCAAGACTGCACATACACTCAACAGTTAAAGGGAAAAGGTGCAGAAGCATAGCAATTACCGAGGTCGGAGGGCGACAAAGAGAAAGATTTTATCAAGGACCCAAAAGTCGTAGAGGCTACGGGATCAACGGTGGAAGACCCCGATCCCGTTCAGCTCGATAAAAATGACCACAACATAAAGGCCTATATTGTCCACAAACTCCAAGAACCAGGTAAATTCCATCAATTTTTAGTTAACAACCACAGACTTGTTTACTTTTTCTCATGCAAATGCCATGCATCTCGAAGGAAATAGCAACAAATAAATTGAATGTCGACCCACTCTACCCCCTGGTACGACAAGTTAGAAGAAAATTCAATGCCGCGATAAATGATGTTGTCCGCGAAGAGGTGGAAAAATTACTTGAAAACAGCTCTATCAGGGAGTCAAAATACCCCCAATGGCTCGCCAACATGGTCATAGTGAAAAAGAAAAACAGGAAATGGCGGATGTGCGTAGACTTCACAGATCTGAATAAGGCATGTTCGAAAGACTCATTCCTACTGCCTCACATTGATCAGCTCATCGACGCAACAATAGGGCAAGAGTTGTTAAGTTTCCTGGGTGCCTATTCGGGTTACAACCAGATCCTCATGGAGGAGGAAGACTAGGAAAAAACTACATTCATCACATACCAAGGTACGTACTGCTACAGAGTTATGCTGTTCGGATTGAAAAATGCAGGGGCGACATACTAGAGGATGTGACCAAAATGTTCAAAGAACAGCTTGGCAAAACCATGGAAGTATATATAGATGACATGTTGGTCAAGTCGAAAAGAAAGGAATACCATATCGACCATTTGAGAGAAGCCTTCAACATACTCAAGAGGTACAACATGAAATTGAACCCCGAGAAATATGCCTTCGGCGTTGAGGTCAACCCCAACCAAACCAAGGCTATAAAGGGAATACCAGAAAACTTGACAAGCAAGAAGCAGGTGTAGAAGCTGACCAACCGTATAGCCGCCCTATCAAGGTTCATCTCACGATCATCTGATAGATGCCACAAATTCTTCAGCATGCTCAAAAAGATAACGGACTCCAATGGAATTCTGAGTGCGTCGATTCCCTAAGAGAACTAAAGGCGATCCTATCTTCGCCACAACTGCTTGCTAATGCAGAACCCGGAGAACGCCTCCTGATCTACCTGGTCGTGTCCAACGTTGTAGTAAGCGCAGTCCTGGTCCGAGAAAATAAAGGTACGCAATCTCCAATATACTACATTAGCAAGACCTTGGTCGATACTGAAATGAGGAACCCCCACCTCGAGAAGCTAGCATTGGCTTTGGTCGTAGCTTTACGAAAGCTTAGACTTTATTTCCAGTGCCACCCCATATCGGTGGTCATGATCTTTCCTCTAAAGAGTATCCTGCACAAACCCGAGTTGTCGGGTAGGTTGGCCAAATGGGCCATTGAATTGAGCCAGCACTATATAACCTATCAGCCGCGAACAGCGATAAAGTCGCAAGTACTTGCCGACTTCAGCGCTAAAATAATGCCTGAGGTCGAAAGGCAAGCCGCTAGTACTTCCCCCAAGACACATGACTTATGGATTCTGTACATCGATGGTGCCTCTAATGCGTCAGGATCTGGACTGGGACTTGTACTCGAGGTCCCGATAGGCAAGATAATTCGCCAGGGTATGAGGTCGTGATTGCAGGGTTAAAACTAGCACTCAAGTAAAGAGCACGACGAGTAGTCCTACGATGTGACTCACAACTCGTCGTCAATCAAGTCACAGGGACTTTCCAAATCAAGGAACAAAGGCTACAAAAATATCAGGCCGAGATCTGCCAATTTCTACCCGAGTTCGACGAATGCCAGCTCGATCAAATACCTCGAGCAAAGAACGTCGAGGTGGACAGTTTTGCCAAGCTGGCGGCAGCCACTAAAAGCATAACCGGAAAAGAGAACGTGGTCACTCTCCTACACTCATCCACGACAAAATCAATGTATGCACTATTAACCTAACTTGGGACTGCGCAACTGTATTGTCACATACCTGCAGGATGGTGTGCTTCCAAACGATAAAAAAAAGCCAAAAAACTTCGAATACAAGCAGCTAGGTATAGCGTCATAAACAACGACCTATACAAAATGACGTATAGCGGCACCCTAGCAAAATGCTTAGGACCAAATCAGATGCGGCGCGTCCTAGAAGAGGTGCATGAAGGTCACTGCGGGGCTCACTCCGGCAATCGAGCCTTAGTTAGATGCCTCATCCGAGCAGGCTACTACTGGCCCACAATGAAAAAGGAGACAGCCGACTTCATCAAAAAATCTGAACCATGCCAAAAATACACCCCCCATGATCCACCAAGCAGGCGAGCACCTCCACTCAGTTACATCGCCCTGGCCCTTCATCAAATGGGGAATGGCTATCGTCGGCCCCCTCCCCGCAGGACGAGGTAATGTGTGATTTCTTTTAGTTTTAACTGACGACTTTTCTAAGTGGGTGGAAGCAGGTGTGTTCGCTCAAATACGCGAACAAGAAGTGATCGCCTTTGTATAGAGGAACATCGTATGCCACTTCGGCATCCCCAAAGAAATCAGTTGTTACAATGGACCCCAATTGAAAGGAAATAACGTCGCCAAGTTCTTCGAAAAATGGCACATCAAAATAATTCTCTCCATGCCATGTCACCCCACAGGCAACGGGAAAGCGGTATCTTCCAACAAGTCGATACCGAACATCATGAAGAAGAAGCTCAAGAATGCCAAGGGTGGCTGGAGTTGTTGCCAGAAGTACTATGAGCATACCGCACTACTCAAAGACAAGCACAGGGGAAATGTCGTACTTACTAGTCTATGGGACTGATGCAATGATACAGGTCGAGGTCGGAGAACCAAGTCTAAGATATTCAAATGAGAGTGGGCCAAGCAATGATGAAAGCAGAAGTTAAGACCTCCACGAGGCCGAAGAACGAAGAGACATGGCTTACATAAGAATGGTAGCCCAAAAACAACAGGCAGAGCGGTACTATAACAAAAAAGCCAAGGTCAGACCACTCAAAGTCGGGGACTATGTATTCAAGTCCAAACCACAGGTGAGCAAGGATCCATGGGAAGGAAAATTGGGGATCAATTGGGACGACCCATACAAAATCACGGTGGCGGTAAGCAAAGGGTCGTTCCAACGGGAAATAATGGAAGGAAAATTACTACCAAACAATTGGAACATCGCACATCTAAAATACTTCAAGGCGACGGAGAGGGAATCTCGAAGTTGAGTATAAGTTCATCGCTCAACCTCTCAACTACTTCTCCAGGTCGACCAATAAAGGGACTAGATAGTCTGGGACTTCTCTAATGTATGTATAAGCAGAGCAAAAAAAATGTAAACTTATCAATGATGTATAAACAAAGCGAAATATGCAAACACACGATGTTCACATCTATACCAAGTTTAAACATTATGCCAATCCAGGAAATAGCATTCGACCTCGTTCGAATTAATCACGAGTAACATTCGACCTTGCTCAAATTAACTATCATTCGACCTCGTTCGAATTAATCACGAGTAACCTTCGACCTCACTCAAATCAAATCTCGTTCAACCTCGTTCGATTTAATTAAAAGTCAACATTGGATTTTGCTCAAATCGACTTACATTCGACCTTGTTCGAATCAATTAAAAGTCAACATTTAACATTGCTATAATCGACTTACATTCGACCTCGTTCGAATTAATTAAAAGTCGATATTCGACTTCGCTCGAATCGACTCGTATTTAACCTCGTTCGAATTAATTAAGAGTCAGCATTTGACCTTGCTCGAATAGACTCATATTCGACCTCATTCAAATCAATTAAAAGTCGATATTCGACCTTGCTTGAATCGACTTGTATTCGACCTCGTTCGAATCAATTAAAAGTTGACATTCGACCTCGCTCGAATCGACTTGTACTCGACCTAGTTCGAATTACTTAAAATTCGTCATTCTACCTTGCTTGAATCGACTCGTATTCTACCTCGTTCGAAATAATTAAAAGTCAACATTTGACCTTGCTCGAATCGACTTACATTCAACCTCGTTCGAATTAATTAAGAGTCAACATTCGACCTTACTCGAATTGACTCGTATTTAATCTCGCTCAAAGTAATTAAGAAACTTGCATGCGACTTAGCTCGAATTAATTGAGCAACGTTCGACCTTGCACGAGCTCAACTTACATTCGGCATAACTTGAATTGTAATAGAAGCAATCAATTGAGGAAAACATTCGAAGGAAAAACAAGACAATCAGAAATGGACAGCAAAAGTATCATTTCAAAAGGTATCTTACAAGGCCGAACAGACGCCCGCAAAATAAAAGAAAAAAGAACAACAAGAGTACAAAACAAATACACTACTCGGCAGCATCACCCCCATCGCCGCCGCCACCAGAGCCTCACCATCAGAGTATTCACCATCATACCAAGCACCCTGCTCAAGCCCGTCTAAGTCGTCATCATCATCATCCTCCCCGGGCGTATCAGGATCGTGGCCACAAGAATCCCGAGATGCATGTGCCTTAACACGAGCATCCTCAAACACCTCCTCAAAATATTTCCCGGCCATCATCAAGCCCCTGAATATGTCTAGGTGAGCCTCAACATGAATCCATTTCTCGTACAAATCCCGTGGAACATCGGGATAAGTGGAAACATGGGATGAAGACGGTTGAGCCAGTAGATGCGCCTTTTCGGCCTTAAGGACAGTAATTTGTCTCTAGACCATCGATCCGTTCGTTAAGTCTCGCCTCCTTAAGCACATCCGTCTCTGCTTCATTCGCCCACTCAGATTTGAGGACACAGATGGAATCCTCTAATGTCGCCACTTCTGCCAAATTTGTTGTCCTGGCTTCCTCGACTCTCCCCAACTCCGCCACTTTTTTGGACAACTTATCACTCAGGTCGTAGGCTCTAGTCGAGCTCTGCTCAAGCTCGGCCCGCAGGGATGCCACCTGAGCCTGAAGGTCGACACACTCAGCCACAACCTTTTTGTTCACCTCGAGCTCGTTCTTTTTGACCCTCAACTCTTCTTCGAGCTCGTTGCATCTACTAATGACTCTCACGAGCTCATCTTCCTTCTATTTTAGCTCATCCCTGAGACATTAGAATTTACCATCCGCACCGAGTAGGAAGCATAGTGCATGATTCTTGGTACGATACTCCCTATACTTAGACTCCATTCTTTTGAAGAGAGCCTTCTTCCTCTCTTCTCGGCGGGCGCAATCGATCTCCAGAATGAGAGTCTAGTAAATAGGCAGAAAGCAGTCAGCAAAGATGAACAGGGTAAAGAAAAGAGGAAAAGGATACGAGGATACGAAAAGGCAAAAATTTACCCTCAGGGCCATTCCGAATATGCCTAACAATAGATCAGCATCCTTAAACGTATGTAAAGTCCTATTCTCGACGCCAGTTCAAAGAGGAACCAAAGCGGGGACCACTGATGCGTGGCTAGAATCCATAGTTTAAGCATCATGTACCGTACATTTTATGTGCTTTTGTGATAAAAATACATGTTATATGTGCATAATAGAGTCTATTTTATGTGTAGGTTAATTGGAGATGGAAGCCGAGCTAAATGGGTGCAGAAACATCAAAAATATGCTCAAGAGTCGAAAAGGAGTGACCCGGGCCATAGCCGGGCGTTTTACCCCAAAAGCCTGGGATAACCTGGCATTACTGGGGCGTTTCAGCCCAAAATCCAGCCATCCCCAGGCGTTACTGGAACATCAGCCCTCCCCAGCCGTTACTGGGGTGTTAGAGCCCAAACGCCTGGCCTATCCAGGCTTTAGCTGCGTGTTTGGGGATTAACGCCTGGGGTCCCTGGTCCGGTAAATTCCGAGTTTTGAAGGTTTTAAGTGTTTCCCGGTTGGAATAGAAGTATCCTACACGTTTAGGGTTTATCCCAAACATATAAATAGACCCAAAAACACAACTTTGAAGGGAGGATGCCATTTTTGGAGAGAATATACACACAAGATCATTGAGGAAGCAAAGGATTATCAGTTTTCTTCATCTTAATCTAGTATTTTCCATTTATGCAAAACTTATGCAATTGTTTAATTCTAGTATGAGTGGCTAAACACCCATTGTTCTGAAGTTGTGGTTTAGCCATGAATATTGTTATTCGATATTAACTTAACCTTGATTATAATTCGCTCAATATATGGTTGTTTCTTCAATTCTGCGTTTAATTGCTTAATTGTTTGGCCAGCAATTAGGTTCTATATACTATCTATGTTATGCTTGGGAAAGTCGTATATAGATTAGAGAAGAATTGAAGAGAGCGCGATCTTAACCCTTCAGGGGAGCGGATTTGTGGTTAGGATAGGAATATACCTAGTCACCGTGCTTAATTAAACATCGTAATCTTAGTGCGTTCTAATAGATTAATTTCATAGGAATATAGGCGTTAATCTATTGAGAATAGGCGAGTAGTACTTCGGGAGAAGGCTACGAGAGCAACTATCGATTAATTAGCAACTTTGAGTGAATTATATGAAAGGGA